>CAUYON010063565.1:0-12927 GCA_963573935.1 Arctocebus calabarensis
CATGTTTGTTTTTCAGTTTTTAGCTATATGAGCAGGACAGTGAAATTGGACTGGAAACTTCTACGGTTGTGGTTGACCAGCCCTCCACCTAGGTACTGGTGTGGTGACTGCAGCCTGTACAGTTCAAGAGTTCCAGTACAATTGTAAATGCAGTCAGTCTGGATTGTGGATGAGTTGGAGTTCTAGACTTCAATCCGGGGCAGGGGGTGAACTGAAGTATCAAAGTGGCAAGGAAAACATTTATAACACCAATCACATTAAGATCAAAGGGGTTAATACACTCGTAGAAGGGCTACCAGACACATAAGCCCACAGATGCACCCACAGTCAGAAACATCGACATACAAACAAAACATAACAAACAAACAGCCAATCACAGAACAACAGCTAAGAAGAAAAAAATAATAAAGAATTCTACAATAAAAATGCTTCTTGTAAAATACTTGAGAATTGAGGAGAAGAAAAGCCTCTAACAAATATGATATAAGCACTCTTAGAAGCTATAAGAAGGGAAGGAGAGGAGGGGGAGAGAGAACAAAGACATTAACATGGGAGAGGAAGAAGAAATGTTCTGTTGAGAATAGGAGGTAATAAAAATAGCGTAAGAAAGGAAAGTGAAATAAAGAATTATTTATTGATGGCGCCTCCAAGAAAAGGATATTCACACAAAAAAACCAATCTCAAAAATATTATTCTTATATGTATATAGAAATAAAGGTCCTTATGTATGCTGCTGTTGCCAACTTAAGTAGAATTAATTTATAATGCAATATTCTTTGTGACACCAGATGGCACTGTGAGTGGTTCTCAGGTTTATATGTGATTCAATGATTATAATGATTCTATGGAAACCACACTATCCTACCAGTTGCCATTTTTGGAGTTTCTCCACCAGTTTGCGTTGGAAAAGGAGTCCTGCCTGTGATTTCTGCCAGTCTCTCCTGGGCATGGTTCCACTTTGCAGATACAAGTTAATTAGGCCTGAGACAATCAGATATTGAAATTATCCAAATACTTTTTGTTCTGATTCCAAGCCTTCTGATTATAATTCATGTTTCCATGTAGCTTATAAAGGAAGTGAATGCACTGTTAGGGCTGTGGACATCTGGAAACATTGGTACTTCTTCTTTTTTTTTTTAGTACTTCTATTTTAAGTCTAAAATAAGTGGTAAGTTGGCACTCCTGTGCTATCATTAGTCTTGTTGTCTTGTTTTTGTGAGGAACATTAGTGGTGTCTGCAAACAACTCTTTAAACCCTGCAAAAGGGAAGAATAGACTTTGGTGGTGCATTTTATCAAGGTGATTTTATCACCTTGATAAATAAGCCACTTACTTCCTTGGAGACTTACTGGTTTTCCTTTGCCTTTATACTTCAAAGCATAATGAGCATTGTTGGAATTTAGAAGCAAGGGATCAAAAATATATATTTATTCAATTGTGTGCCAGGCATTATTCTAGGTCCTTAGAAAATAACAGAGGCATATTCCTGTCACTGTGGGACCTTCATTCCTGTGTGAGTGATGGACAATATATAATAAGTTTAATATATGAAAAAACAATAATAATGTTAGAGTATTATGAGCACTATGGAATAAAATAAAACGCAGAGCCAAGTAAGGGGATAGAGATTGCTGAGAGGGGCAGATTTTACAAAAGAGCAAGGTGTCTATAGGCTTCATTCAGAAAGTGAAATTTCAGTAAAGATTGTAGGAAGTGAAGGTATGGGCTAAGTATCATTGATAGGAAGAGCATTCTAAGGAGAGGGAATGGCCAGGAAAAAGGCTGTGAGGTGGGAATGTGCCTGGCAGGTATAAAGTACAGCAAGAGGCCAGTTTGGCTAGAGCAGAGTGGTTCAAGTATAAACAATAGCAGTAGGAGACATCAGAGAGACAAAGAGGTGGGGATCGGAACAAATCAGATATAGTCTTTTAGGCCATTGAAGGCCTTTGGTTTTTACTTTGAAGCAACTAGAAAGCTCTAGAAGTTTTTGAACATAGCTTAGGTAAAATCTGATCCACATTTTCAAAGAAACTATCATCTTTCCCTCTATTCTAAGAATGGTCTGTGAGGTTAAGGATAGAGAAGAGAGACCACTTAGCAGTTTCTATCATAAACCAGAAAACAGAGAGTAGAGGCTTGGATCAAGCTGGTAATGGTGGATATTTTCTTCTGGGAAATATTTTCAAGGTAGAGCCAATGGGATTTCCTATGATTGGATCAAGAATGCAAGAGAAAGTAAAGTTAAGGATGACCCCAAAAGTTTTGGCTTCCGCAAATGTAGGGGTGAGATTATATTGTGCTGAGATTTTTGTGGGAGGAGCAGGTTTAGGGTGTGAGATATTGAAAACAAGAGATAAACTTGGAACATGTTAATTAGTCCATTAGTCATTTAAGTGGAAATCTCAAGTAGGATAGACAAGTTTGAGATTTGGAAGAGGAGACTGGCCTGGAGATATAAATTTGGGAATTACTTGCATGTAGATGGAATTCAAAGCCATGATGTGTGGATGAGGTCAGAAATAGATGAGTATAGACAGAGAAGGTAAGCAAGGACAGGTCTTTGGGAACTCCATCATTAGAAGGGTAAATGATGCAGAATCATCAAATAGAATGACAAAGAGAGAACTTCATGGGGATGAAGTGGGAAGAAGAACATGAAATTTTCATGTCTCAAGAAGCAAATGAAGTAAATGTATAGAGAAGTAAGAGAATGATCAACTCTGCAGCTAAGGTCTGAATGTTTCTGTCTCCCTCAAAATTCACATGTTGAAACCTAATCCCTAATGTTGGCCTGTTCAAACACTGGCAAATGGGACTAGACCAGATATCTCAATATACATTGGACCCAAACTGTTGGCCCATCAACCATTTCTAAAAATCAGAGTTCTATTAGTCAAAAGAATGGGGCAGGGCTATGGAGGGGCAACAAATAGCACCTGCTATTTATATGCACTTAACTCATATTTCAGTGGTGGATAAAGTAATTATTTACATAATGTCTTTAGGAGGTGAGCCGTTGGGAGGTGATTAGGTCATGGGTATCTGCCCCCGTAAATGAGATTAGTATTCTTCTAAAAGAGGCCCTAGAGAGCTGCATTGCTTTTTCTGCCAGGTGAGGACACATGGAGAAGGTGTTATCTATGGATCAAAAAACGTGATGCTGAATCTGCTGGCATTTTGATCTTGAACTATCCAGCCTCCAGAACTGTGAGAAGCAAATTTCTTTGTAAGTTACCCAGACAATGGTATTTTGTTATAACAGCCTGAATGGATGTCAAATGCTACTGATAGGTCAGTCAGCATGAGGACTGTGAGCTTATCATGGGGTTTTGCAAGTGTGGTGGTAATGTGGGGACATGTGGATGAAAGTTTGATTTAGTAGCATTGCTTAGGCATGACTCTTGTGTGCTGTTCTTGAGCAAGACACACTAGGGTTTGTGGCTGCTTTCCCAGAGACAGGTAGTACATCTACAAGAAGGAGGGACTCCATATACTCTGCAAAACCCTTGATATGGCCCCTTTGTGTAGAAATCATGCTTCTCTGTACCAATGAAGTGAGATACTTATGATTAGATATCTCAGATATCTCTGTGGGCTCATCATTTCTGCCCAGAAGAAATTAATATGAGGGGAAGAGCAGCTGCTCACTGTTGGGATGGTTACCAGTTTGCTTCCAGAAGCTCAGCTGCAAGTTTTGGGTAACCTTTCTGTGTCCTCTGCAGACTGTGTAAGCATTCAGCTCCGGGCCAGGATCACTTTAGAGTTATAGATGCTCATTTTAAGGCCAGAAAAGGAGCAGCTAAAAGTTACATGTGACATTATTTCACAATTACACCTGGTAGGGAGCAGAGGAAGAAAAGGATCTTTACCCTATATGTGTCTCTTGGTGTACTATAATTTTTATCTTCCTGAAAATAAAGAAATAAGTAATGGTTTGGCCAAGAGAGGAAAGGCCACTCCACTATTGACATAAGATTTGAGAACATTCTAGGCAGGGCATATGATACACACATGGGCAAAAGGGCAGCAAATCTAAGGTTTGTAGGATGGTGGTGGACTAATTTGGTTAGGATTAAGAAATCCCAAAACAATTTACTGGTAAGTTCAGAGAAGAATTCTGTGATTAAAAACAAAATCCAGATGGAAGTAGCTGGATTATAGGTCTAGATAAGGTGAATGAGGACGTTTGCTGATTTAGGAGGTGATTGCCCATAGTCTAGGGCAGTGATTCTCAATATGTGGTCCCCAGATCACATACCATTAGCAACATTTGGAACTTGATCAAAATACAAATCCTCAGGCCACACCTGAGACTTAATGAATTATAAATTCTGGAGATGGGAGTAATTTTGATTGATGTTAATGTCAAAAGCCACTGGTCTAGGATTGAACTAGGCTGACAGCTTTTACTGACTGGAATTGGGAAAGATATTAAAAATAGAAGAGTTAGTAGAGATTTGGGGCCTGGGAAAATTCAGTTGTTTAAATTATCAAAATGTATTTATTTATTTTCCTAAAATAAATAATTGAAGGACATTTCTATATTAATTAGCTATTAGCTACAAGTATATATAGCCGTAGATACTATTTAAGTTCATAGACATTGTCTAAATGTAACAGAAGTCACAATTAACAGGGGAGTGAACTACAGAGTTATTTATTGCTTATTTGACAGAAATTCTGGAGTTGGTCCAGGTTGGTGTAGAGGCTCCTTGAAGTTATCAAGAACTAGGTACTAGGTTTTTTTCTGTCTTTCTACACTGCCACCCTCTTATGCTGGTAAATTCTCTCCTCGTGGTCACAAAATGGCTGCCAAAGCTGCAAGGATTATATTTTGGTAGGACAGAATTTTAAGCAGAAAGGAAATAGGTGGGAGCCAAAGTGCTTTCTTTTTTGTATACCATATATTCATTCTCTCTCTCTCTTTCTTCCAAAAGACTTCTTCTTATGGGTAATAGTCCAAAACAAGGCTATATGCCTGCCCCTAGACCAATCACTGGCAACACTGAGGATATCTCAGTGTTCATTAGGCCCAAACTGTTGGGCCCATTAACCATCTCTAAAAATCAGAGTTTTGTTAATCAAAAGAATGGGTCAGGGCTGGTGGTGGTGGGGCAACTGATAGCACCTGCTATTTATACAGCACTTAACTCATATTTCAGTGACCAATAAAGTAACTACTTACATAGTGCCTTTATCCAAATCATACTCTCATTTTTCTACTGGACCTTCCTCCCTCATGCCTTTATCATGCCAGTTTTAATAGTATAGAGAAATTATTTTTAATACTTTCATACTAAAGGTACTTCTAGTGGAAAAAGTAGACTTGTGATTTCCCAGTTGGTCTACGATACCTAACAGGCTCCTGTGGAGGTAGCCCACCAGCTGGAAAAAAAAAAAAAAAAGGAAATTGCCTCCCTGAGTAATATTTTTGAACTGGCACCATTATTATTTTTAAATAAATAGCAAACAGTAATACTTTTATTCCAGTGTAATTCCATGCTTATATAATTTGGGACAATGTGTGGAGAAGATACAGTGATTAAAATCAATCTGTTCTATTTTCCTATGGGTGTCTATTCTATCTGCAGCACCATGGTCATTCTACAGCGGTACAAACATGTGATAGTTCATATTCATGCTAGAAAGTACAGGTTCTTGAGGATGGAGCTAAACGTGTCCCTAAAGGGCAGAAAACTCTGTCTTGGTCTCACTCTAGCCTCTTCTTAGATGTCCACAAGTTGGGGAAGAAACTCCTTGTCTCCTTGGTCAGAGCTTGACACCATGGGAGGATATCACCAAGGGCAGAGCCACTACATTGAACGGTGATGTGTGTGCATGGTTGTATTCTCTACTCCAGCTTTTCTACCTGGTTCTGAGCAGTAAGTGATTCACATAACACATTCAATGGGTATAGAGCAGGAAGCTTTGTTTAGACTTCGTGGTTGGAATCACAGCTTCCAATCTAGCCCAATTTTATCATCAAGCTCTGTGAACTACAACTGCCCTATACCCAGCTATGTGCACAGAACCACTTGATTTTTCATTTGATTATCGTTCCTGTGGTCACTTTTCTTTGCCTGAGAACCCCAAAAGGAGAGGCAGGGGAAATGGCAGGACCAAGGCTCAAAACCAATGTCCTTAACACAGACATTCAGCTTTCTCACAATAACATTAAATGAAGTGCTGACTTTGGAAACAAGCAAAAGTCAGTCGTGATTCTGAAATTACCCACTTCATTATGATTGTGTGGAAGCAGTGTAGATGCATCTGAAATTTCCTTGAATCTTCAGAAAGTAATCTGTATCTTAAGACCTATTAAAAATACAGAGAAAGCACAGCTATCAGCAGTTTTTAATAGGACTCCTGGGCTTTCAAAAGTTCCTAATTGGCATTTGTACCTTTACAAATATACCTTTTAGCTGGAAAATATCTGAGCATGTTGACTACAGCTCAGTAATAAAAGACTCTGTAATTTTTACTAAACCCATGCAATTATATAATAAAAATATGATGCATTTCTTTCAAAATTCAGTTTACTCAGGCCATATCTGGTGTAAAGAAGCTAAAACCCATTCAAACTAAGATAAAGAAAATGTGTGACTTATTGAACACTAATACCAAGCAAATCCGAGGAAAAACCATGCACAGCTGGGTCTCATGAAGGTGGTAAACCTGATCAGCTCTGAAGATCTCACAAGCATCTCTGTATTCTTCTCTTGTTCACTACAACTGAACTGACTCAGATACCAACTTTTAAATTTATTTGTGGCAGTTCAAAATTGAGAGAGAGAGAATATTAATATGATTTGTTTTCCTTGATGCATCTATTTGGCCTAATCAGTTGAGGTTACATCTGAGTAAACATGGCCACCTAGACCCACATCACAGGTATGGTCAGTGGGAAGAAGCAGGCTCTCTCAGAAGGATGTATGGGCAAACACACAATGACTGACAACTCTAGTTTAATGTAGATTAAAAAAGAGGAATTGACACGGAAACATTTCTAAGAAAATCCAATTATTAATAGACAAACATGAGCATATACAGGTAACACGAAATGACTGAACTGTGACTTCTGCGCTATCACTATGAGTTAATTGCCTCACTTAATTTCTTCTGAGACTGAAGTCAATCTCTCAAATTATTCTTTGCTAAATACAGACACTGATATATGTTTTTTCTATATTTTACTACCAAGTAAATTTATATTTCATCTAATTTGATCTGTGAGAGTTCCAAAGGTTTGTCTTCAAAATCTGTAAAAGGAAGAGTAGTGAAAAGATATAACTATTTTAAAAATACATTAGGAACATATACAGAACCTCCATAGCTGACCACCTCCCTACACTGACCTCTCCTTAAGTAGATTTGATTTTCACAGACTGGACAAGCACACATGTACCTATCAGTACAGTAGGCCTAGTTCCTTATGTTGACCACTTCTGTATGTTCACTAGTTTGCCCTTGGGTGGTCAGCTTACAGACATTCCACTGCATTTTTATGAGCTTTTACCTTGCTCCTTCTTCCTCCTGTTTAATGGATTCTTATATTCATAATTTGCTAGTTGAGAAAGTGCATGTGTAAGAGAAGTTCTATGGGGAGATAAAAGCACAAGACCTTTGCCAGATATTTTCATAGAACAAAACTAATTCTGGCTTCTCTCCTGACCATAAGCTACTTCTCTGTGTAGCCTCTTTTGGCTCCTTCACGTTTCATTCTGAATTGTACAACAGTGATACTGCCAGCTCCATTTCCTCTCTTGGCCTCGCTTTCCCTCTACTAATTCCACTTTTCCACAATGGGCCCATTCCAAAGCCTAACACACATTAATTTTCAGACTGAGAGGCGCACTGGATTGTGTTCATTTTAATAAACATTTAAATAAAGGTGTGGAGGCTTGGTTGAGTATCTTGGTTGGTCAACTACAAAGAAATCTACATCAGTCTTGTTTCCAAGTCAATTTTAGACTTTGAAAGTCTGGATATGAAGATTAGTTGTGTTTATGTCCCTACTTGTTCATTTTGAAGGAAGGACATGCTTCTCACTGTCATAGCCTTAGTGATAAAAATGGGAAAACAGGTTCCAGGACAGAAGGCAAGCATGGGATATGGGAAGTGGGGGAGGATCGGAAAAGAACAGTATCCCAAGGAAACTCGATCCTCTACTATCCAATTCCATTCACAGAATAAGAAAATACTCATTTTGTTGAACACTTACCATTTGTGAGCTCTTGATCCAATGGTTTTTCAGCTGTGATTTGAGGGGACATATCTAAAACATTCACTGCAACAGAGAATTTAAATAATAGCTTTTACCATTTCAAGCATTTTTTAATAGTTATTCCTATTTTCTTTTCTTAGTCCTTCCACTCTCAAGTTTTTCCAAATGCCATGCTTTCTTAGGAGTTGCAAGATGCTAGCCCACTTTTATGGAATCTCAACCCATGAAAGTGGCTGGTCTATGGCCTAATGGCAATATGAGTAAGTAGACATCCTGCCTTATGGTTCAGTGAACCATCTTTCTACCAACCTCCCTATGAAGACTTTGCCTCCTGCCTAACAATATTAGTCACTGGGCATCTTCTCAATGCTTGCTAGCTTCCTTCTATATAAAGAGTTTCAGGCAAAAAAAGTGATAAAAATGGAAACTAAATTATTACTTTTCTGATATATGATTTGTAAAGGTAGATTTAGACAAGGTACAATCCTCTACATAAATATTTGCATGTATTCATATTTTACATATATATAAAAATACATATAAATATACATATATGTTTATATATATGTGTGTGTATTTATATACCTATCTACACACACACATATATATCTATATATGCAGTTGATCTTTGAACAACATAGGGGTTAGGAGTGCTGATCTCTGTGCAGTCAAGAATCTGCATGTAATTTTTGGCTCTTCCCCAATTTAAAACTAATAGTCATAGTTTACTGTTGACCATGTAATATACAATAAAGTAAGCTAGAGGGAAAAATGGCATTAAAATCCTAATGAAGAGAAAATATATTACTACTCATTAAGTAAAAGCAGATAATCAGAAAGTCTTCCATCTTCATCATCTGTGGTCTCGGGGGTGGCAGAGACAGATGCAAGTCCACAATAAAAGAAGACCCATGCAATCCAAACACATGTTGTTCAAGGGTCAAAATTCACATATATAAAAATTCCCAGGTAGTCCCCATTCCAGAGAATTCTGAGATGTCTATCTCAGTCTCTTCTTCTTACCTGCCTTCTGATGAAGATCCTGTCTTACCATATAGGCTATTCTGAGCTTTGTAATGAAGAATAGAGAAGAGAAGGGAAAGGGGGAAGAAGAGACATAGGAGCTAGAGTTGAGGTTAGAGTACATGTATTTTGGGAGAGTTTGAAGTGAACATGACACAGAAGTAGTTTTTTAAAAAATTGGTTGACATTTTCATCTTCCCTTCAAAGTGTTCATAAAACATAAGAAAAAGAGGTACTGAAAAATTACTTCAGTTAGTGGACTGTGTTCCCTGAGACTGCACAGTGTAAGTCAGGACCACGAACACCACAGAGGTTGTTTATAATGCCACCGACTTACCATCTGACACCGCTAGACTTTTTTCTTCATCTGTCACTATATTAGAATACTCGCTATATTTACGTTCTAAAACAAAAATTAAATAAAACATGTTGGGTTTAAACCATAACCAACAATCTGTGAGATGTTCTAAGTCAGTGTTTTTCAAAATTCCTTGGTCATGATCCACATTAAAAAAATACATTTTACATGATAGCCCAGTGGGTGCATTTGTGTACATATAAATGAAACAAAAGTTTACATGAAATAATACTTACCATTTTGTAATCTGTTCTTACCCTTGTTTTATCTTCTTTACTGACCTTTTTCTATTTTATGTAGTTCATTGGGGAAAAAATCTGGTCTTCTTACTTTTTTTCTTACCAATTATATTCTATTTCAATGGGGAAAATGCTGGTGATAAAATTGATTCCATTAACAATTATTTTTTTTACAACTCACCTAAGGTTATGGAAATATTTTCCACAATATGGAAAGCACTATAATAAATTATATTTGATTCTAATTCTCATTAAAGCAGTGGTCCTCCTAACAGCCTGAAATCAACCCCATTTTCTCTTATCACTACTACTGAAGCTCTTTATATTTAAGAGTATGACTTAGTAAGGGGTCTAAGAACCAGACATTTTAATTAGCCTCCAGAGAGATCTACTCTGGCTAGGACCGACTTCACCACATTCCTCTGGGCAGTGACTGAGCTGTCTGACAGTCCTCTGTAGCACTCTTGATACAGCCTTATTAGTCCTCTGAGCCTGACCCCACCTAGTTCATGGTTTGTCCCCATCCGCTCTCCACTAGTCATACTGTTAACTAGACATTCAGCTGAACAACAGATGTCCCCTACCCACCTTCCCAGCCGCACTCATCCTTTCTGCATCCTCTCTGCTCTTATCCAGTTACCCTTCTTACGGTCTTCTCGTTACAATTTTATACCACCCCAGAGTTATACGTCTGCTCATGTCTTCATCCCCTGAAATTCCTCCTTTGCCCAAGTTCTTTTCTTTCTGGTGAGATACCCTTTCACAATCTCCTTCCTACCCACTTCTCCCCTTGCACACCTGCTTTTCACTAAATTATATGAGTAATTCCTACTCATCCTTCCAGACCTAGCTCTCACATCATGTCTTCAAGAACGTTTTTCCTAACACTCCTAGCATATGTCTAGAAGACCCCCTATGGTCATGGGGTCCCATTATTCCCTGGGCCTCTCTGTGTAATAGATCCTACTTCTTTTGCTACAGTCTGAATGTTCATACTCTGCCCACTCCAAATTCAGATGCTGAAATTTAAACCCCAATGCAATTTTATTAAAAGGTAGGGCTTTGGGGAAGTAATTAGATCGTAAGGGAGACTTCATGAATGGGATTAATGTCCTCACATAAGATGTCCAAGGAAGCTAGTTCTTCCTTTCCCATTATGTGAAAACACAGCAAGAAAGTGTCATCTCTGAACTAGGAAACACACCCTCACCAGACACCAAATCTGCTGGCACCTTGATTTTGGACTTTCCATCCTCTAGAACTGTGGCAAGTAAATTTCTGTTGTTTACAAGCCAACCAGTTTATGGGATTTTTGTTATAGCAGCCTCACTGGGCTAAAATTTCTTTCAATAGGGTAATTTTCTCTTTGCTTTGCTACTTCCCATGCTAGACAGTGAGTACTTTTCAGGGCAAGAACCATGTTTGATTTATTTTGATGTTTTTAGCACTTAGCACAGTTTCTTCTTTTTTTCCCCTTCTAGTCTTTATTTCTCTCTTTCCTTCCCACCTTACTTTCTTCCTTTCCTTCTGGCATATGACATGAAATATTTTGTCTTAATTTATTTTTGAACTATGTCTTAAACTTTTAAGCACACAGTACAGGATTGATAATTACGTGCATCTTGTTATATAACACATCTCTAGAACTTTTTCATCTTGCATGATGGAACTAGCAGTTTCTGTATAAATAAATGCCCATTTGTTTATCTGTAGCCCTGTAATGCACCAACTAGATACTAAGATACGATTAAAGCTTTTCCTTCATACGAGGATTTGTCCTTTTCAGTTTTAGAGTATACTTATTAGGTACGTTCCTTCCTTTTGAAGTGTTGTGCCCTGTTTTATTAAGCTATTTAATTCAACATGTATGTTAATATTTCATATTCTCATGAGTCCTTTCCCCTGGGGGTCCGTGTGATCATAACTTCTTGTTCATATTCTTATGGGTCCTTTCCCCTGGGGGTCTGTGTGATCATAACTTCCTTATTGTGACTGCTCCCTCCCCCCCGTGTCTCTCCTGGTAATTCCCTCCAAATATTTCAGCAGTTTTAAATAAGATTTTATTTTTGAGTGTAAGATGAAGGTGGTGAATAACTTAACTCCCATTTTATGGCTAATGGTGATCAAATATCTTTCCTTGAAATTCAGTACTAACCCTTGGATGAAAACGGCATTGCTTTCAATTAAGTGCACTTACCTTCGGGGACAAATTCTTCTTCCTGGTTGTCCTGGTTGTCCTGGTTATCCTCTATGACGGGTAAGACTATTGTGTTTCTTTTGACTAGGTTAATTGCTAAAAGTCAGGAAATAAAGCATTGAATTAATTGATGAGACTAAACAAACTTTACACAGGAATCATCTCACTGATATTTTAATAAAGCAGAAATCTCTAAACTGGAAGAGAGTGCAAAGTTGTTGATTATTTTCAATGCTATGATTTTGGAATCCCTGGAAGAGAGTAAAAACCATTTAATGATTCAAAGGTGACAGAATAGAGATCAAAAGATAAATCAAATATATATATATATATATATATATATATACACACACACACATACAACTTTGCTGATAAAAACACACCATGAAATCAAATCATTTTCTTTCACAAAATTCTCTACAATATACAAGGGAAATTTAGGACTTATGTCCAATCAATGGAGCCAAGTTTAGAATGGCTGTTTGGAGCTCTATTCTGTCACCTGCAGGAAACCACACAAAGGGTCTCTCACTTCTGAGAATTTAAAAGAGTTGCAGTTCTGGGTGGTGCCTGTGGCTCAAGGAGAAGGGTGCCAGCCCCACATACCACAGATGGTGGTTCAAACCTGGCCCTGCCCAAACACTGAGAAAAAAAAAAAAAGAAAAGAAAGAAAAGGAAAAGAGTTCCAGTTCTCTGTATCCCTCTGGGCCACACCTTGCTCTTTCCTGCTGCCTTGGCTTACTCGGTTTGGCCCACTCCTGGTTACCTGGCTATTAGTCAGAGTCTCCTCCAAAATCCCACTCCTACCCTCAAGCTTTTTGCCTCTAAATCTTTCCTTGTCTTTCTTCCCACTGCCCAGACTTTGACCTCATTGGTTTGGAAGCAT
>CAUYON010063566.1:0-10494 GCA_963573935.1 Arctocebus calabarensis
CCTGCTGTATTCCTTTTGCCTGCAGACTGGTCCCCAAGTTTCTCCTGAATCGGACCCATGCTCCCATGTCTTGACCCAGATACTAAGGACAGGCAGGAGTTTATGTTGTCTCACTTCTTTTTTTTTTTTTTTTTTTTTTGATACAGAGCCTCAAGCTGTCACCCTGGATAGAGTGCTGTGGCATCACAGCTCACTGCAACCTCCAGTTCCTGGGCTCAAGCGAGTCTCTTGCCTCCGCCTCCCAAGTAGCTGGGACTACAGGCGCCCGCCACAACGCCCGGCTATTTTTTGGTTGCAGCCGTCATTGTTGTTTGGTGGGCCCAGGCTGGATTCGAACCCGCCAGCTCAGGCGTACGTGGCTGGCGCCTTAGCCCGCTGAGCCACAGGCGCCGAACCGTTGTCTCACTTCTTTAAGGCCAACACCATGGCCAAAGGTGAGGAAAGGTCATTTGCGGGGGCCTGGCCTGTGTGCCCACCCTCCAGGGGGGCTATTGTGAAGGGGATTGACTCATGGCCTTAGACCTGTCCCACTCTTTCTAGTCCCTGGATGCTGCCTGACTCAGCTCTTGACTTATTCCATCTTCCATTGTCATTGGGGTCATTGTTCATGTTGTTTGGGTTTGTCAAAAACTATGCACCTTTGAATCAGAGTTGGCATAAAAGGCTATAATTTTGTGTCTTAAAATGGATTCTCTGAGGCCTTCAAGAAGTAACCGTCTCTCCTTCCGTCTCTCTCTCTCCCCTTCCGTCTCTCTCTCTCCCCTTCAAAAGGATTGATACAGAGACTTAGAAAATGCCGCTGGCTCTCAGGCACCCTGGCAGGGACGGCAAAGAGCCGCATTAAGAAACCGCACGGCGCTAGGCGATGCTCTTGATGTTCTGTGGTTTTCTGGTTCACTTTGCTAGACTGTGCCCGGCGCTGTTCCCGGAGCCATTTGTCACTGTGCTTACAACTCACATCACACCCCTAGTCAGCCTGTACCCTGCAGAGCCAACAGCTTGGCTGTTTTCATGCAAAGCCAGCAAAAACAGACAGCCTGGTGGAGTTGGAAAACACCCACTCCAGAGCCTCCTCCTTTCTTGCAGAAATAATAAATGATAACTGTATTCAGGAGGACTGGAGCCTGATGATGACAAAAACCAACTAACCAACCAACCAAACAAACAGAAGGTATCTGCTAAGCCCTGGGCTGGGAGATCGGGCCTGGCTGGGGCACACATGTGCCAGGTAACTGTGCTTTCCTCTGTCTGGGCCTCATCTGTTTACTCATCAGTAAAATGGAAATCCTGGCTGAACATGAGCCTGGTGTGCCTCGCCAGCATTTGAGCACTGCATTGCTTTCCTGTGGCTGCTGCAACAAACTCCCACAAACCAGGTGGCTTAAAGCAACCAATATTGATTCTCTCACCGTGTGGAGGCCAAAGTCTGAAATGAGGGTGTCAGCAGGGCCACGCTCTCTCTGCAGCTCTGGGCAGAATCCTTAATTTCCTCTCCCTGCTTCTGATGGGGCTGGATAGCCTTGGCATTCCTCAGCGGCATGGGTCCCATCTCTGCATACATCTTCACATGGTCTTCTCCTCTGCGGCCGCCTTTGTAGATGTCCACATTCTGCTTTTCTTATAAGGACACCAGTCACATTGCAGTAGAGCCTACAATAGTATGGCAATAATACCTGACAATACTACAGCCCCATTTTAACTTGATTGCATCTGAAAAGACCCTTTTTCCAAATAAAGTCACATTGATAGGTAACTGTGGGGCCGTGGGTTAGAACTTCAACATATATAGTTAGTGCTGGCACTATTCAACCTATAACAGGTACTATTACGTGCTTTCATAATGGACAGGCTTAAGGGGGTTTATTTTTGAAATCTGAGATAGAAATAATTGATGGCTCATCCTCAATGGAGATGAAATTGGGGTAGCCAAAGCAGGGACCATGATGAACTGCAGCCAGGGATGACATTAAGTTGGGATGCATTGGTACAGAGATACACGTTAAAATATAAGAGGACCTTCCATTGCCCTGAGATGTCTCTACTCACCTGTCCCCCCGCTGCCACTGGTATGAGGCAGTTTGTTTTTCTATTACTGAAGTTTCTGATTGGTTTTGGTAAATATGCTGAGTAATATATGGGGTATCCACTGTGACATCAGGACACCCCCAGCGCAAAATGAGACCAGGTGGGATTGAATCCTTCTTCCCCCCTCATGTGTACCATAAACCTCTTGCGGGCAAGGCTGTTTGTCTGTCTTACTCACTGTATATTACCAGTGTATAGCACAGGAGATGAAGGGCTGGAGTATATAGTAGATGCTCAAAACATGTTTGTTGAATGAATAAATAAATTACCTGACAAAACTGATTGTAAACATAAGCAAAGGGAACCTTAAGACACAATCTCCCAGGACCAAAATACTCTTTTGAAATGGTCAGAACCTTTTAATTTTCAATCCATTTAATCAAGGGGCTGCCATTCCATAACTTGGGACACATCTGGCACCTTTACATCTTTGTAGCCACTGATATTTCCCCCATTTTCCAGCAAAGGCTGAGACTAAGAGAGGCTGAATACTTACTCAAAGCCACATAGAATTACGTTGTAGAGATGAGAACTACAGCCACACATGCCCAACAGGGTTGGGCCATTCTTTGGTTCATATTCATATTGCGACCCACAAGAACTGTATAAAAGGGCTTAGGAAGGTTGAGAACCACTGCTTTAAATTACTGCATGTAATTTGTCACACAGTCTCCAGTTCCATGTGCAATCACATAGTCAGTCCCTTGTGTGACTACTTAAGTAGTGCCCTTTGCTCCCTCTCAACTGAGCACTCCGTAATGTCCAGACACCTAAATTTGCTTCTGGCTTAGAGTTGCTACTTGTTGTAGGCACCCTCCAAGATGGCCCTCAATGTCTCTTACGTTCTGGTATCTGTGCCCTTGGATAGCACCTCTCCTTCACTGAATAGATCTGGTCTGTGCTTCCAATTAGGCACTGCAAAAATAATGGTGTGTAATTTCTGAGACAAGGTCATGAAAAGATTTGCAACTTCCACATTGCTCTCTCGTGGGTCATTTGCTCAGCAAAGCCAGCTGCCATGGGGTGAAGATACTCAAGCAGCCTTGTGGAGAGGTCCATGCAGTGAACTGAGGCCTCAGACCAACAACCATGTGGGTTAGCCACCTTGGACATGGATCCTCCAGCCCCAGGTAAACCTTCAGATAAGACCCCACTCCCAAACTGATATTTTTGACTGCAGCCTCATGAGTAACCCCGATCCACAACCACCCAGACAAGCCCCTCTTGAATTATTGACTCACAAAATTTTCTTAAATGTTTAGGTTTAAGTTACCAAATCTTGAGGTAATCTGTCATGAAGCCACAGATAATGAACATTCACTATATATTGTTTGCATAACTGAAGAAACTAATAAATAAATGAAGGAATGAATATATGCACTGTTTTTTTTTTTTTTTTCAGATTACAGTTCACTAGAAATTAGCTCTGTCCACCATAGACTAAGTGAGGATGATTTCAGATAAATAGGATATTGTCTCTCTGGACCTCGGTTTCTTCATCTGTAAAATGGGATGATAGCAGTAACCACTTTAAAGAGTTGCTATAAAGATTCAGCAAGAAAAAAAAAAGGCAAAGACAATTAGCAAAGTGCTTGGCAGGGGTAATATTTAAATTATTTAACACTTAGCACAGCCTGGGCATAAATAGTCAGAATGGGCACCAGTCCTTACCACCTGGCTCCATGTCAGCTGTGGGGTGTGGCACCTGATAAGATCCCAGCACATGATAGCTGTGATCATGGTTGTTGCTGCCATTGCCTCCATACCTGCTTCAAGGAGCTCTCAACTTAGTGTGGAAAAGAGACAAACAAACAAACATTACACTTAGTGTGATGAAGGTCATATACACAGTATGAGAAAATGTGCAAAATGAGGATCACTTTTGCAGTGGGCAGAAACAGCCTATATAATCACAGGGAGCAGAGGTCCAGAAGTCTCTGGCCTTGTCAGCCTCAATGCCAGCTCTCAGCCACTCTTCAGAGTTCCCCCCCCCACACAATTTCACTTAGTTTTGGAATTAAAAAATCAGTTCTGAATCAAACTAAAACCCAACTCCACTACTCACCTGCATTGTGACCTTGGGCAAGTCACTGAGCTTCTTTAAGCCTCAGTTTCCTCACCCAGAAAAATAGTTTTTTTAACTCATAGTAAGCACTTGAGCAAAATCGTACTCCATCCTATGTGTTATACTAGCAAATGCTTTGTAAACGTCGTATGGGTGACTACTGCTACTGTTCTTACTATTTGAGGTGCAGAATTCTACCTCTTAGTCTCAGAAGATTCTGTACTCATGGAGAAGATGGCTCCCAGAGAGGTGACTCTTCATTTCCCTTCCCAAACGCATACCATACACAGGGCCCTCTTGAACTTGCAAGAGGATTCCTGCCAGGATGCTCAGCTTGCTGTGAGTTCAGCAGGAGAGAGATGGGACCCTACTTCAAGGGCTGCTGAGCAGCTGTTTGATATCACACCAGGGTGGCCAAGACTTCAGGGATGGGCCTGTTTACTCCTTGCAGATAATATCTCGAGTGGACGGTGGGGAGGGATGGGAAAGATCCTCGGGGTCAGCCTCCACCTTTGTAGTTGTTTAAATATCGATTATAATGCGTCTGAGACTGACTTATGCTTGGGCGAGCGAGGAGTGATGTGTTTGCAGATATCCCATTTATTCACTTAGTAACTTTTATTTAGGGGATCTTAACTCTCTTAACAGAATGGACGAATCTCAGTCATCATTTTTCTGGCTAAGAATGTGTTCGGCAGCTTCTCTGTTAATAACTCTCATGGTAGAAAATTCTTTCTAAGATACCAGAGGCCTTCTCCATCTTAATTAAATAGGCCAGTGAGTATTAATATGAGATTGAGCTATCTAACTAATTGGGATGGGAGCAGGAAGCTCATTGGATATCAGAAAATAAGCATTGCACAAAGATGTTTTGGAAACAACTTGTCTTAAAAAATGCAATGTTTGGCTCAGTGCCTGTAGCTCAGTGAGTAGGGAGCCAGCCACATACACCAAGGCTGGCTGGTTCGAGCCCAGCCTGGGCCTGCTAAATTACAACTGAAACCAAAAGATAGCCAGGCATTGTGGCAGGTGCCTGTAGTCCCAATTACTGGGAGGTTAAGACAAGAGAATTTCTTGGCCCAAGAGTTTGAGGTTGCTGTGAGCTGTGATGCCATAGCATTCTACTGAGGGCGACACAGTGAGACTCTGTCTCAAAAAAAACACAAAAAATAATATGCAATGATTTTCTTGCCTGTAGATTTCCTCAGGTGCCTTGTATGCGTATGTGCCTCTTGACTTCCTTTTCCTCCCTGGTAAGGATCTAGTAAGCCACAGTCTGCAAACATTTTTGGACCACAGAATCTTTAATTTGTGAATTATAGTGTGAGATCAGCATTCTTAGAAACAGACCACATAAAATAAAATAGGTAAGGTATTCAATACTTGGACCAGTGTATAAAGCACATAGTAAGTAGTTGGGAAATGGTGTGTACTGTTCATGTTTACTATGGAGGGGGTTGAACTTCAAAGTCACTTCCAAGTCTAAAAATCCATGATTCTAGTTATAATGCCATCACACAAAAAGTGATGTGGGCTTTTTGGCTTGGAAGAAATGGGAATAAAAATAATTGAAATCACACACTCACAGTACAGTTTCCTTAGAAATTTAATTTCAGTTCCTTCAAGGTGCAGAATAGATTTTCATTTGTCTTTCCTTTCTGCTTCCTCACAAGACCTATCAAGTGATGAGATATTGTTTATCTCAGGAGATAAATAATAACTAAGAAAACCCCCGGGTGCCCAATTCAGCATGTGAAGGAAATGTGTTGTCTTAAAAGGGGGGCATACTTCAGCAGAACCTGGGTTGGACCGGGGTCCTGTCTTGGGCATACGTTAGCTGTTACCATATGGAAATCACTTCATGCTTGGAATACCGGGCTTTTTAACTATGAAACATGAACAAGACATGGACATGTCACCTTGTCACTCAAAGTGTGGTCCATAGGTCAGCAGCATTGACATCACCTGGGGTTATTATTTTTCTTGGCAAGAATCAGGCCCTTTCCCACCTACTTACCATTTCCAGGTTTTGTTTGGCAACGTGGTAGAGTGACTGCTTGCTTAACCAGATGTGCCTAAGCATTTTGGAGCTCCAAGTCAAGAGGGCACTTCCTGCTCCAGAGAGCAAGCTGGTGCCAATTGTAATTTTCATTTGTAGGCCTGGCTTTTTATGTCAAAAACGTCATCAACCTGGAAGACTAACTTCCCTGCTTTCAACTCTGAGTCCCCCAGAACTTCCCTGGTCCCTGGTGTTCTCTCTTTCTGTCTTTCTTTCTCTGTTTCTTTCTCTCCCTTTCCATAATAAAACAGCAATGTAATCAGACTCTGGAATGTGTCTTGGCATGAGGAATAAACTCAGGCAGCTTGGTTTATTAGCTGTTTCCATGAGAGAGAACTCTTGGGGCCTAACAGATATTTACAAATACTGCAAGCATCGTGCTGCTCCCCGTCAGTGTCCTGGCTGTCTAGACAAATAACTTTTTAGAGAAGCTATGCATTCCTCTACACCCTCTCCTCCTCCACCTACCTTATCTATCTTGTTCTCAGCGGGGTCATCTATCGCCATAAGGTTCCCAGAAGAAATTCTTCACTGCCTTAAAGAGCTGAGGACCTGAGGGTTTGAGATTTACTACTCTGGGGAAAATCAGACCAAAATGGAGTTTTAAAAGGTGAACTGTTTTGATGAATACAGTGACTTAGCAGAGAGTCCTTTCAAGCAAAAGCGAGTAAGTATCTGAGAAGACTAAGGCCAACGTGACTATATCAGCATCTTTTTGCTTCAAGTATTTGTTCATTCAACAATACATTGAATTTCCTGCACGAGGCAGTGCACTTGACCTTGGAGTTATCATCTTATATCCATCCATCAGGGTCCAGACAGAAAAAGAGACAGCATTTAAGGTTCTTCAAGCAGAGAGGATTTGATGCAGGCAATTGAAGCCATAGGTGATGGAAGGACTGGGAAAGCAAACAGCAGAAAGTGAGATGACCCAGAGATTATCATGAGTAGGAGGTCATTACTACCCCTAGGAAAAAGGACAAAAAGAGGGGCTTGTACTGTCAGAATATAATGTTCAAGTGTAGCTGACATTACTGAGAAGCTGTAGCTGCTGCCAAAGCGTGGACGGGTGCCTAGGGAGAGAAGTGCTTTGGCTGCTTCCTCTTCCCTCCCTTCATCTCCCACCAGAGCCTCCATCCACCGAGCCTTCTAGGAAGCCAGAAGGCAATGGAGCTTGGGAAGTAGCGTATCTGTGATTTGACAGAGAACAGAACAGGGAAATGGTCTGAGAATAAGTAGGCATAAAGCTGGCACATGCAGTGGAAGTGACAGGTACAGGCTTTGAAATATGCCTCATTTTATCCACACCCTCGACATTCACCTTCAAACTTAAACTGAATCTAAAAGGTAAAACATGAGGGTTTTCCAAATTCTTTTTCAACTAAACATTTGGGAACTTGCCCAAAAGAAAGCAAGTGCACATTTCAGAAGGAAATTGACTTAGTAGATGAGCAAAAACTTGGATGCCCAGGTCTCTGATGATGTCACTTTAGCTTTAGATCCCCAAATGGAATTTAGCACTGAGGTGTCTTCCAGCATGAAAACACCTTTCCCTGCAATAATTACAATGAACATTTATTGAATTCTTGGTGTGTACCAGTCACTGTGTTGAATTCTTTCCACGCATTGTCTTGTTAAACCTTACGTCAACCCCATGATGTACCTACTCTTGTTATACCTGATGTATAGATTAGCAATCTAAGGATTTGGGCAGGTTCAATACCTTCCACCTGTGATATTGCTAGGAAGTAGCAGAGTTAGATTTGGAGACAGGCAATTCAACTTCAGAACCGATACTTGTAGCCATTTCTGGATGTTGCCCTCCATTTCTCTGCACATAAGAGTTGCATAAGAAAGGTGAATTTAACTACATGGTAGTTTGAGGAAAATCTGAGGTAGTTTAGCTGTTAGAGGAGCAAGGACAGAAAATTGTAGCTTAAACAAGGTAGACACTTCCTTCTGATGCATAGAAGAGACTGTGCTAATACATTTGACTCTTCATCTTAGGAGTTTTAAGGGTCTCTGACAGTATTTTCTTCATCATTGTTAGAGTATCGTTGTTGACACTTTTCTAGGAATTTCACTACCTCATCTGTATTCCAGCCAGTGGAAAGAGGAAAATGAAAGTGAGAAAGAAAAGTACCCTCATTCTAAGAGTATAACCCATAAGTTGCACACATTTTTCTTTGTCCATTAGCCAAAACTTAATCATACATTCCTACCTAGCTGCAAGGGAACCTAGAAATGGGCAGCCCAGCTGAAATTCAATTATCTATTAATAGAGTAGAAAAGGAAAACTGATACGGAGGGACAATTCTCTGGTCTGCTGTGAGTACCTTTCCTTTTACTTCAGCTTACTCATTGAAAAGATTTTTCTATACTTCATCTCAGCTAATGGACAAATCTCTAATTTAAGATAATTTTGTCTTCAATTTTCAACACACAAGGCAAGTCAGGACAAGAGAGGTGAAATTATTTGTTCCAGGTCACAAAATGAGTCAATTGTATGAGGAGTGATGTTGGAATGGGTATTAATTTTGTAAGTGGTCATTCAATTCTTTTTTTCTATTATAAATGGCTTTTTGCTTCTCAATATAACCTCATTAGTGTGTTAGAGTTGAATAACAAATTCTTATATAATAATACTCTGTGCAGTAAATGCCTTTTTGCTTAATGCTCAGTGTTATTTAACTATTAGTTATTATTATTGGAAGTATTACTCATATTTTGACATTAACATAATTCCAGAAAGTCTGGACTAAATAATTCATGTGAAACAATAAAAAGAAAAAAAGATAAGTGTAAGAACGCAAGTGTCTGGAGGTTTTAATCAAGAAATATTTGCTTTTATGGACCGAAACTTACTCTAGCTCAAGTCAAGAGAATTCACTATAGCATACACCAGATGATATCTTGAACATTCAAGGGTTAGAAACAAAGTTTAGAAGATTCTATTAATTGAAAATTCCTTTATCTGGGACCATGTTTCATAGAGTTGTGTAGGGAAGAATGCATTGTTATATAAAAATAACTACCAATACACTCATCACTTAAACATGCATTTCCCTAGCAAACATCCCAGCCCATTTACACAAGCATAACTACTCACGGGCCCGTCAATGCCTTTGCAAGACACTCCTTCATAGATTGCCAGATGCTCTAGGTATCTGACAGTACCATGCAAATACCAGGCAAATGAACTGCAAAGTGGAATTGCAAATCTGGCAAAAGATGCAGGATTTCATAAAGTGGATGAAAATTTTGCTGGAGAGTAGCTCTAATTACAAGCAAAGCATCTGACGGATGGGAATGTGGTCGCATCACGCCAGTTGACACGACAGGTGCTTCAAATGAGAATGATTTGTGTATCAAAGGATTCAGAGAGGCCCCTTAGGAAAATTCATGAAGTCCTCCCGTATTTCTGAGAAATTACCCTTTTTATGATCCTGTTGCAAGAAAGCCCGATGTGAAGAGAATGTGTCATATTTTGGTATCGGATAATTTATGTAAATATATAGTCTCAGACAACTTGCCAAAACTTGACTCTAGCTTTGTTCATTCTAAGAATCGAAACACTGTTGACATGAGAGCTGGATTATTGTTAGATAGGATGGAATAACTTGTTTTTATAACTTTTGGCTTGAAGAGTTTTTAAGCCCCTAGAGTGCCTTGAATGTTTTATTAGATTGGGCGGTTTATTGACTATTCCTTTTTCAGAGGTGGGGTTTTGGAGGTCTTCGATGTGCCTTTTTGCTTTAGCAGGCTGGAAACGATTGCTGTGTCAGAAAATACGTGATGGGAGATCGTCAATTCTTGGCAGCCTGTTTGGGAGCAGGAGTCGTAATGCTGCTTCTGTTGCTGCTGACAAAAGAAAACAATAACGACGATCATTAACTGCCTTTATTATGTTCCAGGCACTATGCTGAGTACTACGTGGGTTATGTCATTCAATCCTCAGATGAATCCTCAGGTGACCCATTAAGGTAGCTACTATTTTAGACCCATTTAATAGTTGATGATATTAAGGCTTAGGAAAGTTATGTATTTTGCCACTATATTTCAACACTTAGGTTTTTTTTCTAAACTCAATCCTTTCCCCTCCACCTTTTTCTAATCATAAATAAACACTTATCATGAGATCTACCCTTTTAACAATTTATTTTTAACAATTTTTTTTGAGACAGCCTCAAGCTGTCACCCTGGGTAGAGTGCCATGGCATCACTGCTCACAGCCACCTCCAATTCCTGGGCTCAAGCGAGTCTCCTGCCTCTGCCTCCCAAGTAG
>CAUYON010063567.1:0-12682 GCA_963573935.1 Arctocebus calabarensis
GAAGATGCCCTCAGCATGAATAACCCCTTAACACTATTCCTTGGGAACTTCAAGGACTTGCCTTCCTGTCCCATAAGTTGAACCTTGCATTAAAAAATAAGTACTTATCCTCTTTCATATTTACATGGATGGAACTGGAACATGTTCTCCTTAGCAAAGTATCTCTAGAATGGAAGAAAAAGTATCCAATGTAGGCTTGACGCCTGTGGCTCAACGGGCTAAGGCGCCAGCCATGTACACCTGAGCTGGCGGGTTCGAATCCAGCCCCAGGGCCCGCCAAACAACAATGACGGCTGCAACCAAAAAATGGTCGGGCGTTGTGGCGGGCGCCTGTAGTTCCAGCTACTTGGGAGGTGGAGGCAAGAGACTCTCTTGATCCCAGGAATTGGAGGTTGCTGTGAGCTGTGATGCCACAGCACTCTACCCAGGGTGACAGCTTGAGGTTCTGTTTCAAAAAAAAAAAAAAAAAGTATCCAATGTATACACCCCTAATATGAAGCAAATTTATATCTTTCAAGTGAAGGCTACAACCCAATTATTACACAAGAAGACGGGGAAAGGGAAGAGGGAGGGAAGGGGAGGGAGAGGGTGGGGGGAGAGAGGATAAAGGGTGAGATCACACTTGTGGTCCATATTTGAAGGGTCAGGAGAAACTTCTAAATACAGATCAAAAATGTTTTCACATAGTAAATGAGAAAATCTAAGGAAAGTTATGTCAATCAGGTTGATGAAAATATCTCAGATAGTATGTGAAACCTGCACACTGTACCCCATGATTGAATTATTATACACAGTTATGATTCAATAAAAATAAATAAATAAATAAGTTATTAAAATAGCATTTTAATATAGGTATTCTGCACTGGGAGATATTTTTCTACATGAGCAATATGCAATTTAGTCAAAAATGGTAGTGAAATAAATAGTACTTTATGATTTATTTATTTTTTATTTCAGGTTAATGAGAAGGTACAAACAACTAGGTTATAATATTTGCATATGTTAGGTAGATTAACAAACAACTAGGTAGATTTACATGTTAGGTATATTGTACAAACAACTAGGTTACAATATTTGCATATTATAGTATGTCCTGCACCCAAAAGGTGTGCCAATACCTTTATGTTGTGTCCATTAAGTGGGAGCACACAAATCCCCTGCCTCCTCCCTTCTCCCCCCTTCTGATTTTCATTTGCCTGAAATATTATTTTTCAACACTTCACCCTGATTTTTGTTTTGTCCTTCAAGGTTAGTTGTGTTTCCTGGAGATAGCATATAGATGGCTTGTGCTTTTTTATCCATTCATCCAGCCCATGCCTCCTTCGTGGGGAATTCCAGCCATTTACATTGAGAGAATTGATAAATGTGGCATAGTTCTAATCATCTTATTTTATGAAAGTCTCTTGGTTAGTTTTTATCCTTCGCTCCATTGTGGAAGCTAGGTTTTGTCCTTTAGTTTCTGGGTGTTTACTTTGCTGATGGTGAGTGTGGAGAATTGGTCTAAGTACTTCTTGTACAATTGGTCTTGTTGCAAATTTCCTTAATGTTTGCATGTCAGTAAAAATTTGATTGATTTCTCTATTTATTTTGAAGTTTTATTTAGCAGCTTACAGAGTTATGGTCTGAAAATTTTTTGTTTAAGAACATTAAAGGTAGATGACCTTTCTATTCTGGATTGGAACTTTTCAGCAGAAAAGTCTACTGTCAGCTCGGCGCCTGTGGCTCAACGGGCTAAGGTGCCAGCCACGTATACCTGAGCTGGTGGGTTCGAATCCAGCCCGGGCCCACCAAACACCAATGATGGCTGCAACCAAAAAATGGCTGGGCGTTGTGGCGGGCGCCTGTAGTCCCAGCTACTTAGGAGGCGGAGGCAAGAGACTCGCTTGAGACCAGGAATTGGAGGTTGCTGTGAGCTATGATGCCACGGCACTCTATCCAGGGTGACAGCTTGAGGCTCTGTCTCAAAAAAAAGAAAGAAAGAAAGAAAGAAAAGTCTACTGTCACCCTGATGGATCTGCCCCCAGAGGTCAATTGGTACTTACTCCTGGTTGCTTGCAGAATTTTCTCTTTCATCTTGTCTTTGGACAGTTTCATGACAATATGTCTACAGATGCTCTATTTGTGTTGAGGTGATAAAGGGTGATAGATATCCCTCTAAAAGTAGCGTTTTGGAATCTTTAGTGATACTTAGGAAATTTTCATTTATGATATCCTCCAGTGGGACCTCCATGCCTTTGGGGCATTCTCCTTTCCCTTCAAGGATCCCTATAATTTGTATGTTTGAATGGTTTGTGAAGTCCCATAATTCTCTGAGTGATTGTTCTGTTTTTTCTCTCTTATTTTCTGCCTCTTTAACTACCTGGGTTAGCTCAAGAGCTTTATTCTCAAATTCTGAGATACTTCCTTCTCTGTGGCCTAATCTGTTATTGATACTGTCTACTGCATCTTTAATTTCTCTGATTGAATCTTTTAATTCCTTAAGCTCTGCCATACCCTTTCTATATTCTCCATCTCTTTCATCCATTTTTTTATTTTCTTTTCCCACTTGCTTGTCCACTTTTTTTTTTTTTTTGTAGAGACAGAGTCTCACTTTTGTTGCCCTTGGTAGAGTGCTGTGGTGTTACAGCTCACAACAACCTCCAGCTCTCGGGCTTAGGCGATTCTCTTGCCTTAGCCTACCAAGTAGCTGGGACTACAGTCACCCGCTACAATACCTGGCTATTTTTTGTTGCAGTTTGGCCAGGGCAGGGTTTGAGCCCACCACCCTTGGTATATGGGGCCAGTGCCCTACTCACTGAACCACAGGTGCCACCCTCTTATCCATTTCTTTATTGCCTTTACCATCCATATTTAAAATTTTTTTTTTCCCATTTCCATTAAATGTTTGTAGATGGACTATTCTGTGTTAGCTACTTCATAATCCCTTGGAGGAGTTGCTCTATTCTGGATTTTCATGTTGTCAGAACTTTTCTGCTTGCTCCTCCTCATGTGTGTTTTCTTCTTGTTCACTTCCTTCCCTTACTTTTTCCTCTTACTGTCTCTTTCACTTTAAGTTACCTTGTCTCTGAGCTTAGATGTTAAAGGGGTCTTTAGGTATAAGGAAGGCAGTGGTTCTCAACCTTCCTAATGCCACAGCTCTGTAATGCAGTCCTGTGGTTCACAACCCACAGGTTGATAACCACTGGTATAAGGCCAAAAAGGAAGAGAAGGGTTAAGAGCAATAAGGGAGAAAGGAAATAAAAAAAAAAGGAAGAAGGGGGTGAAAAGAAAGAGTTGAAGAAAAGGAGAGAACAAAAAGGAACAGGGAAACAGGAGAAACGATGGTGTTCACCAGGGTGCATTGACCCACACTCACAACTCAAGGACTTTGTAGGGCTAGACTGGGAAGTCAGAATCTCCTTACTAGCCTTGGAAAAAACAAGACCCCACCACTGCCAAATATAGAAAAAAAAATCCACAATATGCCACATGGGGACCTACCAATACCATCTTTCCAAAGGCCAAAGCTAGAAGGACACCCTAGATCATGAGTTCATGGCCTCCTTGAGCCAGACCAATGCTGTGACCCTCAGCCATACCAATGCCATGATCCCTAGCCCTAAGAGAAAAGAAAAATATCTTTAAAATAGTTAAAAAATTAAAAAGATAATTATGAAGGAAAAAGGGATAACATCATTGTATGAGAAATTTATGTGGATGAGAAAAGTAGAGAAATATCTACCAAAGGAGATAGAAAAGGCAAGTAATAAAAAAGAATTAAAGAATAAAAGGGGCTGAAAAAATGTAACCAAAATAGAGGAGCCCTTACTATTGAAGAAAGTAAAAATGAAAAAATAAAAATCCAAACCAAACAAAAAACAACAGCAACAACAACAAAAGGAAAAAAAAAAAACTAAGAAAAAAATTGGGAGAAAAAGCAAAAAACAAAAAAAAAAGAGAGAAAAAATATATATGAATATATATACACACATATAAATTGCAATATATTGTCTGGACACCAAGTGGCCCTGTGGTGTTAGGAGATGGAGAACACACACACTGTTTTCCCTGTCTATTATTGGGGGCCAGAAGCCACTGTCCTGTTGCAGAGGAAATCTGGACCTGTCCTCCTGACCTACCTGCCCCCAATCAGGACCCGGTCACTTTGCCAGCCCTCAGTTTTCTTGGGATTAGGATCCCAAAGTTTTCACCACATTTCTCAGGTGGCATGTCTTGACCTTTCAAATAGTTCCCTCTGATAACAAAGTGTTTTTCCTCCAGGAGCAGTGGGTGCTCAGCTTACCCTTAGGATGGCTTGCCAGAGCCTGCTGTGCACGAAGACCCCATGGAATGTTTCTCCCACACAGCTTTCCCACATTGGAAGCTTGCCTGTAGCCAAGCCTATGGCAGCTTTACCCACCTAGCACTCATTCTCAGCAGCCTGATGCTGCTTGAGTTCCCTTGTTCATCCAAACCCTTCCAAGGCAGTCCAGGAAGCAGTCCAGTCCCAAAACAAAAATGGCAGGTGGCTCTTTCCCACCTCCAGACCTTCACAGTAGGTCCTCTGGCCGGCATCCCCCCATAACTAGGCACCCACATTCCCTGCTGGCTTTCCTCAGCTCCAGACCTCTTGTTGGTCCTGGAGTCTCCTACTGCTTCACTGTGTCCCCAAGCAATGTTTCTGGGTAGGTTCTCCCATCCAGAGGGGGCTGAAATGCTCTGTTCTCTGTCCTACCAAGAGTGGCTGTCTCTAGTCTTCCTTCTTGCTCCTCCCCCAATAAATAATATTTAAAAGCTTAGGCATTAAAATGTCCATACTACCCAAAGCAATATACAATTTTAATGCAATTCCTATTAAAGCTCCATTGTTATATTTTAAAGACCTCGAAAAAATAATACTTCGTTTTATATGGAATCAGAAAAAACCTCGAATAGCCAAGACAGTACTCAGAAATAAAAACAGAAGAGGAGGAATCACGCTACCAGACTTGAGACTGTACTATAAATCAATAGTGATCAAAATAGCATGGTACTGGCACAAAAACAGAGAGATAGATATATGGAACAGAATAGAGAACCAAGAGATGAACCCAGCTACTTACCACTATTTGATCTTTGACAAGCCAATTAAAAACATTCAGTGGGGTAAACACTCCCTATTTAACAAATGGTGCTGGGTGAACTGGCTGGCGACCTGCAGAAGACTAAAACTGGACCCACACCTTTTACCATTAACCAAGATAGACTCTCAATGGATCAAAGATTTAAACTTAAGACATGAAACTAAAAAAATGTTAGAAGAAAGTGCAGGGAATTGGCCTGGGTGAATTTTTTATGAGGAGGACTTCCCAGGCAATTGAAGCAGTATCAAAAATACACTACTGGGACTTGATCAAACTAAAAAGCTTCTGCACTGCTAAGAACACAGTAACTGTAGCAGGCAGAAAGCCCTCAGATTGGGAGAAAATATTTGCAGGTAATTCCTCCGACAAAGGTTTAATAACCAGAAAACACAGAGAATGTATTGGCAACAAAAGGGTAAGTGATCCCATCTCAGGGTGGGAAAGGAGTTGAAGAGAAACTTCTCTAAAGAAGACAGGCGCATGGCCTACTGACACATGAAGAAATGCTCACCAACCTTAATGATCAGAGAAATGCAAATCAAAACTACTTTGAGATATCATCTAACTCCAGTAAGATTAGCCCACATAACAAAATCCCAAAACCAGAGATGCTGGCATGGATGTGGAGAAAAGGGAATACTTCTACATTTCTGGTGGGAATGCAAACTAATGTATTTCTTTTGGAAGGATGTTTGGAGAATACTTAGAGATCTAAAAATTGACCTGCCATTCAATCCTATAATTCCTTTACTAGGTATATATCTAGAAGACCAAAAATCACATCAAAATAAAGATATCCCTACCAGAATATTTATTGCAGCCCAATTCATAATTGGAAGAAGCCCAAGTGCCCATCGACCCATGAATGGATTAATAAATTGTGGTACATGTATACCATGGAACACTGTGTAGCCTTCAAGAAAGATGGAGACTTTACCCCTTTTGTTTTTACATGGATGGAGCTGGAACGTATTCTTCTTAGCAAAGTATCTCACAAATGGAAGAAAAAATATCCAATGTACTCAGCCCTACTATGAAGCTAATTTATAGCTTTCATATGAAGGCTAAAACCAAATTATAGCACAAGAATATGGGGGTAGGGGCAAGGGAGGGGAGGGATGGGGGAAGGATGGGTGGCGGGAGGGCAATTGGTGGGATCACACCTATGGTGCATTTTGGAATGGTACTAGTGAAACTTACTAAATGCAGAATATAAATGTTTTCATATAGTGATTAAAAGGCCTTAAAGGCTATGTTAAACAGTTTGATGAAAATATTTCAGATTATATATGAAGTCAGTACATTGTGCTCCATGATTGCACTAATGTACACAATTATAATTTAATAAAAAAATATAAAAAAGATGGAGACTTTACCTCTTTTATGTTTATATGGATGGAGCTGGAATATATCCTACTTAGTGAAGTATCTCAAGAATGGAGGAAAAAAAATCCAATGTCCTCAGTACGATTATGAAACCAATTTACAATAACTCACACTTTCATATAAGGAATAGATCACAACTATGGCCCAGAATGAAGGAGGGAGGGGGGCATTGAAGAGAAGTGGAGAGGGGCATTGAGGAGGAGTGGAGAGGTCACATGGAGGGAGGGTGAATGGTGGGATCGCACCTATGGTGCATATTGCAAGGGTACATGTTGGATCTATTAAGTATAGAGTATAAATGTCTTAACACAATAATTAAGTAAATGAGGTGTGGGATATATTAACCAGCATAATGTGAGCATTCCAAATTGCATATGAAATCAGCACATTGTACCCCATAAATGCATTAATGTGTACATGATCTAGAAAAAAATCTTGAATAGCCAAGACATTACTCAGAAATAAAAACAAATCAGGAAGAATGAAGCTACCAGACTTCAAACTATACTGTTAATCTATAGTGATCAAAACAGCATGGTATTGGCACAAAAATAGAGAGGTAGATTATAGAACAGAATTGGGAACCAAGAGATGAACCCAGATACTTATCATCATTTGATTTTGAATAAACCTATCAAAAATATAAATTGGGGTAAAGATTCCCTATTTAACAAATGGTGCTGGGTGAACTGGCTAGCAACTTGTAGAAGACTGAAACTGGACCCATACCTTTCACCATTAACAAAAAGTGACTCTCACTGGATTAAAGATTTAAACTTAAGACATGAAACTAAAAATTCTTAGAGAGAGTGCAGGAGAAACACTTGAAGAAATTAGCCTGGGAGAATACTTTATGAGGAGGACCCCCGGGCAATTTAAGCAACACCAAAAGTATATTACTGGGATCTAATCAAACTAAAAAGCTTCTGCACAGCCAAGAACACAGTATGATTTATTAAGAAAGGGAAAAAAAAGAAAGAAATGATTACCCTGACTGCTGTATGGGTAACAGACTGTAGGGGGCAGAGAGGAAACAGGAACATTTGTTAGGAGGCTAATTGCAATAATTTAGGCAAGAGATGGTGATGGGTTAGATTTGGATTTTAATAATGGGATGGTGAAAAGTAAGTGGATTTAGGATTTGTTTGGGAAGACGTGCTGATGGATGAAATGTGAGTTGGGCTAAGTTGTGGTAAGAATGGGTAGGCAAGAAATAAAAGGTTTGTTGGGTGTGGCCTGAATAACTGGATGGTACCAGTTACTGAGATGGGAAAGACAAGAGGAAGAACAAGTTTCATGGGTGGTAGGAAGAAGCAGGAAACAAATGGCTTGATTTTATAAATGTTAAGCTTGTACACGTAATGAGATATCTATTGGAAATCTATCTGCTAATGTTAAATAAGAAATTAGATGGAAGAGTCTAATTTGGAAGAGTTTAGGAAATAAGTCAAGGTTAAATATATAAATTTTATAGTCTGCCTCTGATTATTAGAGATTTGATACTAGGTGAAATCACTAATGGAGCAGATAGCAAAGAGGAGAGGTCCTTGGGCTGAGTCCTGGGATACTCCACTATTTAGGGATAGGACAGGTGAACAGCCACCAAAACTGAGAAGTGTCCAGAGAAATAGAAGAAAAACTAAAAGACAGTGGTGTCCCACAGTACAAATGAAGAAACTGGTTTTAAAAAGGAGGAATAGTCAGCTTTGTCAAATGTTATTGAAATATCAGTTCTGAGAATTGACTATTGATTTTGGCAATATGAAGGTCATTAGCAACCTTGACCATGGAATGTTAGAGAAAGAAACCTGAATGGATTATTTCATAAAAGAATGGGAGATATAGGAGAAGACAATAGAAGTCTTTCTCAGAGTTTAGTTGTAAAGGGATATAGAAAAATAGAGTATTACCTGGAGGGACAATTGTGATAAATTTTTATTTGTCAATAAAATTACTTAATTTAATAAAGAAGTAAATATGTTCCAGTCCCTGACAACATGATAAGATGACTATAGTTAACAATAATTTGTTGTTTTTAAATTTAATTTTAATTAAATCATAACTGTATACATTTATGGGGTACAATATAGTGGTTTGATACTCAATATGGAATGCTTAAATCAAACTGATTTACATAAGCATCACCTCACTTGTTTTTGAAGCTAAGACATTTATAATTTATGCTTAGTTATTTTGAAATATTCCCTTGCATTGTGCACATTAGGCACGATCCCACCAAATGCCCTCCCTCCTTCCACCAATCACCTTCCCCTCCCCTCTCCCTTCTCTACCCTCCCTCTTGTTAAACTATATTTGTGTTTTATCATTTGTATGACAGTGTGTTTGTATATTACTTTCATAATAGTATTGAGTACTTTGGATACTTCTTTTTCCATTATTAAGATACTTTACTAAGAAGAATATGTTCCAGTGCCATCCAGGTAAACATAAAAGATGTAAAGTCTCCATCTTTTTGTGGCTGAATAGTATTCCATGGTATACATATACCACAATTTGTTGATCCATTCATGGGTTGATCGGCATTTGAGCTGCTTCCACAACTTGGCAATTATGAATTGGGCTGCAATAAACATTCTGGTGCAAAAGTCTTTGGTGTAAAATTATTTTTGTTCTTCTAGGTAGATACCTAGTAATGAAACTGCAGGATCAAACAGAAGGTCAACTTTTAGTTCCTTGAGAATTTGCATACTTCTTTCCAAAAAGGCTGTATTAGTTTGCAAACTCCCCAGCAGTGTATAAGTGTTCCCTTCTCTCTATATCCATGTCAACATCTGCAGTTTGGGGACTTTGTGATGTGGGCTAATCTTACTGGAGTTAGGTGATATCTCAAAGCGGTTTTGATTTGTACTTCCCTGATGATCTGTCCTTGGTCCTTGTCATCCTGGATGCTCAGGACTCTCCACAGCTTCTCCATGGTTCAGTCCCTGAGCTGCAGTGCTAGTTTCCTCCTGTATACTTTAAATCATCTCTAAATTACTTGTAATACCTAATATAAAGTAAGCGCTATGTAAATAATTGTTACACTGTATTATTTAGGGAATAATGACAAGTTTTAAAAGTCTTTACGTGTTTAGTACTGATGCTTTCTAAATACATATACTTTCAATCTACAGTTGGTTGAATCCATGGATGCAGAATCCACAGATACAGAGGGTCTACTGTAATTAATAACTCTGGATATATTTTTCTGCTGTATACTTTTTAGAACAACGAATTGTGAAGCAAAATACAAAAAAAAATTAATTTTCTTACATTTACTTTGCAAGTTTTATGAAAATTTGTGAAAAATTGAACATTTCCTTAATTGTATTTTATTTTTAATCCTTCAATCTTTATTATCAATGAATACAAATTTCATGGAATCTAGATATAAAGAATAGTGATTGTGCAGAAACAAAGACAAACATTAATTGTGTGGAATATATAATGTCTTATAAGTGTATTATGTCTTTATTTCTAGTCCAAACATTGCTAGCAAAAAATAAGGGCAATCATATGTGATAATTCAATTCATTAAACTTGAGAAAGTTGATTAAAAATTAAATTAAAAATAATTTATAAAAAATATTAAAAAAATAATTTATTTTGTATTTTAAAATAGCTAGAAGGAAAGACTTGGGATGTTCATAGCATAAAAAAAGGTTAAATATTTGAGGTGATAGATATCTCAATTATCCTGATTGATCATTTTATATATTATACCAAAATATCATATATACCCCTCAAATATGTATAATTATTGTATATTAATTTAAAAAGGCATATACACATACCAATATATATTTTGAAGGGTTATATTAAATAAATGCATATATAAATATAAAACAAGAAAGAGAACTTTTAAATAATGAATATTAAATATCTTATTTAATAATGCTGCTAATGGAAATAATTCAGTAGCAACAAGGAAATTGATGGTACAGAAAAGAAGGGATAATTGCAACAGCAAGGTCCTGGTAAATACCAGAGCATAAGTGGTGGGAGCTGTTGAACTTTGATAAGAATAATGATAATTTATCCATATTAACAAGAGGTAGGCAAGGTATGCTGGTGATGTAGTAATGGAAAGAAGAGGAAATTCTCTCAGTGCTTCTCTTTTAAAATCAAATATAAGGAGAAACCATCATCTGAGATTGAAGAGAGAAAGGGGGTATAAAAAAGAGAAAGAAAGGGCAATCAGAGATGTAGGAGAAGACATACAAGAGAGTGATGTCATGGAATCCAATGACAGAGGTAGGATTTCAGGAAAGAGCAGTCCATAGATCAATAGTATTAAATATGCTTGCATTCAAGTCAGATGAATATTGAAAAGAGACTATTGCGTTTGCTGATTTGGAGGTTATTGGTTGACTTTGGCAGAAAAGGCTTTATTAAAACACTAGGAACCTAATTTTAGAATTTTAGTGAAGAGTAAATGGGAGGTAAGGAATTCTGTATGTGATTTTTTTTTTTAATAAAAGGAGAGTAGCAAGGAATAAGTTGTGAAGAGAGACCTTCTATCTCCTTTACTAGATTGTGAATTCTTTGAGAAAAAGGAATGTATCATATTCACTCATAGTACACCCAATGACATATAGAGTATGACTGCTGGCTTTCAACTACATTTGAGTATGTGAGTGAATAAATGAATTGTGCACCCAGATAGAATCAACGAAATCTTCCAAGGTGTTCTTTTAAGAATTGGATCTGTTGTGCTACCCTCAAAACATGTAGTTAGAAGAAGATTACTAAAGCAGTACTTTTTTACCCTAGAGAGTAGAAGAGTAGCAGTGATAGGAGGTAGTTCAAATGCAATCTGTGGTCCCTGGGCACGCACCCCACTGTCCCTTGTATAAGGTTTGACCCCAGAACTTCAAGAAATTTATTGCTGTTCTCTGAAAAATGTAGAAGTACTGACATGGCTAGAAGTTGTGGTGGGGTTGCAGTTTCCTCTGCTGAGGGAAACTTAAGAGTCAACTATGGTAGAAAGGGGATGGAATTGGATATGAGAGGCATTCAGCTATTTGAAGGCTATAATAAATACAGCTACAAAAGAGGAATTTCATAGAATGGGATCAGGGTAGATCAAAGAATAATTGAATGAAATTAAGACAAGGGCTATCTGGGCTATCAAGAGAAACCATCTTGACCCTGAAAATTGCTGGATTGTGGGCTAATCTTTGAAAGGAAATGGTGGAAACCCTGCCACTGTGTCATTTATAATTATTTATAATTATGACAGTGTCATTGAGAAATAACATAGGATAATACAAGGAGAGATAGACTGGATATGACCTAATAACTTTTTCCTACACTAATTTGGTTGATTATGTCAAAGAAAGGACAGATTGATCATTTTGTTTCCCCCGCCATTGAGTGACTCATACTTGCAAAAGGCATGCAAAAAATAAAGAGAGAGAGAGAAAGACAAGAGAGAGGGAAGAAGGGAAGGAGAAATGGAGGGAGGGAGGGAAGGAGGAAGGAACTTGGAAAGAAAAAGAGAAGGGAAAGGAAATAACTTGGAAAGGGGAAGGAAAGAACTAGGGGAAGAGGAAAGAAAGAACTAGGGGAAAGGGAAGGGAAGGAACAAATATCCCATTAAGCAGATAATGGGAAATCAATAGGTTGGCTTAGAGAGGACTCAGTTCTCCAGAACTTAGAGAATTGGTCAGGAGCAAGTAAAGCTCCATAAAGTTAAGTCCTTGTGTTGTTCACCATTGATCTCCAGGACATTATTTAATGTATAAATACATAGCTGATGAATAAATGAATGATAACCTTGGGAAGAACATCTAGGAACACCAGTATATACACCTACTATAATAGGTATGACATGTGCCTTAATATCTCTGAGTCAGTTTTATAATCTTCTTTCTACATGTCCTTCCCCCCGCCCCCCGCCGAGGATAAAATGAGAGCATGTGGTTGAGATACTTGGAATTTAGCATCTTTAGAAGTATTAGCTTTCTTTCTATTTTCTAAACTCTATCAATTAAGTTGAACTTTATGTTTACATTTTTTTTTTAGTTTTTCTATTTTTTTATTTTTTTTTTATTTTTGTAAGACAGAATTTATTCACAGAAAAGAAAGAAAATAATACAGAAAACATTAAGGCATCTGTTAGAGGGAGAAAATTCTAGTGGGGAGAGAGAAGCTCTCTCCGTTTCTCTCCCAGTCTTTCCCCATCTCCTCCT
>CAUYON010063569.1:0-12836 GCA_963573935.1 Arctocebus calabarensis
TGATGTGCGTTCCTCGACCTTGTCTCTTGGCTCAGCTCCAAACCGTTGGCTTTCTTGCTAAATTTCTGTCCTTTAACTCTCCTTCTGGACAGGAGTGTCTGCAGAAAGCTGGCTACAGACCGCCATCTTGGCTCCTCCTTCAGAGGCCTTTCAATCCATGGGCAGGGTGCTTTGTTACAATCCATGAACCTGTGTGTATTGCCTGAAAGAATTATTCTTAAAATGGGAGACTAAACAGTGTTCAAAATGGAGAGCTAGACACTCAATATGCCTACCATTTTACTAAAAAAATAATAATAATAATAACCATTTTAAACTTTAAAATTAATAATATGTAATATTTTTTGAACATGTATTACATGTCAAACTTTGGTCTAAGCATCTTACCTACCTTTTAGTCTTCATAAGAACCTTTATATATCTCATTCCATGAACCCTCATATATCTCATTCCATTTTCATAAGAATCCTATGAAGCAGGTATTATAGTTGTCTCCATTTAACAAATGAGAAAACCAGAACATACAAAGGTTAACTAACTCACTCCAAGGAACACAGCAAGAGATTGCTGGAGAGTGTGTGAGCCCAACCACTAGGCACACTGCCATATCATGAAAGAATATTTCCATAGAACCCTAGGAATCTGAGATTTGAAGTTACCAACAGAAAAGACTGGGAACACTGAGCTTCACAGAACACCTGAGCAAAGATTAACAGAAGCCCATCACTAATGTTTATTGAGCATTTACCACATTCTATGGAAAGAACCTCACATGCTTCATCTCATTCCTCACAACCCTATTTGTGGGTAAAGAAACTAAGGTATGGAGAAAGATCCTCGTAGCCTAAGATCACAGAGTAGATTTGAACTCAAATATGACTGAACCCAGAGCCAGAGGTTTCACCACTTTGCTAATTAATACTTCAGAGTAAATACTTTAAACCAGGCGTCCTCAAACTTTTTAAACAGGGGGCCAATTCACTGTCCCTCAGACCATTGGAGGGCTGGACTATAGTTTAAAAAAAAAAAAACTATGAACAAATTCCTATGCACACTGTACATATCTTATTTTGAAGTAAAAAACAAAATGAGAACAAATACAATTCACACCAACACATGTGGCCCGTGGGCCGTAATTTGAGGACCCCTGCAAACCAAACTATGCATGGGTACAGATGGTGTTGAGTTTGGGGATATCTCAAAAACTTCGAGATTTATTGTGCAAAGTATCTTTTCTTATGTTAAAACTACTGGCAATATAATCTATTCATTTTTCTTTCTCTGAACATTTAAACCACCATCTTTGGAGAGGCCTCCTGTATCTAAAAAATATTTAAATATCCTTTGGGATAAGATTTATTTGGGGTGGGCTTTTTTTTTTTTAACAGATGTATCTCACTTTGTGGCTCAGGCTAGTCTTGAATTCCTAGGCTCAAGCCATCCACTCACCTCAGCTTCCTGAGTAGCTGGGATTACAGGCCCATGCCATCATACTCAGCTTAAAGGCACTTTTTTTTTTTGAGACAGAATCTCACTCTGTCACACTGGGTAGAGTGCTGTGGCATCACAGCTCACAACAACCTCTAACTCAATCCTCTTGCTTCAGACTACTAAGTAGCTAGGACTGTAGGCAGCACCACAATACCCAAAGAGTTTTTCTATTTTTAGTAGAGATGGGTTTCACTCTTGCTCAGGCTCGTCTCTAGCTCCTAAATTCAAGCAGTCCTCTAGCCTTGACCTCCTAGAGCCCTAGGATTACAGGCATGAGCCACTGCACCTAACCCTTACAGGCACTTTTTTTTGGAGCCAGTCTCCAGCTGTTGCTGTGGGCAGAGTGGAGTAATAGCTCCCAGCAACCTCCAACTCTTGGGTTCACGTGAGCCTCTTGCCTCAGTTTTTCTAATTTTTTTTTTTTATTATTATTAGAGACAGGATCTCACTTTTGTTCAGGCTGGTTTTGAACTCCTGAGCTCAAGCAATCCACCCACCTCGACCTCCCAAGAATGCTAGGATTACAGGCGTGAGCCAGTGTGTCGGCTGCAGGCACATTTTTTAAACATGAAAGTTGCCTAACACAAAACTATCTCCAACAAGAGTTCACTGCTGATTTGCCCACTAACTCCTGTGTATCTGGTCAGCACACAGATTCAGGGGCGACAGATCATTTCAGAAACAGACTAATGACACTTAAGAGTACAAACCAAAGCAGTTTAAGAAGAATAGCATATTTTTGTTAGGCAATGTTCTTCCTTTACATGAATTTAATCAAAAACAACACAATCCTTACTTTTTAAATAATAATATTTAAAGATAAAATTCTCACGGAAGCATCTAAACATTAAGTGGGTAAAAAAGACTCTTATTTCTCCTGAGTAGCTAGAACAGTCTCTCATGTGAGTACCTAAACACCTATTTAGATCATTTAAATGCCACACACGTCAAAACACTTCAACCTAACACTTCCTTTGAAGTTACGACAATCAGTTTTTTCTTAGTGTCATTTTTTAGCATTTCTATAGCACTTCACTTTTGACAAGTGCTTTATAATTATTTCAACTCTTGGTTAACTCCTAGTTATTCATTTGCATGCAGTTACCTTTCCCAATATAATACATATAGGTTTCTTTCTTTCTTTCTTTTTTATGAAATTGAATCTACTCATAACCAAGAGATTCATACTTATATCAGAATTACAAATAAACATGTACTCATAGGACAAACAAGACAGATGGAGAGATAGTTTGGATAGATAGACAAATACAGAACAATGAATAGGCAGACATATATGAAACTAATTCCAAGGGCTAGGAACATTCTTGCATTCTTTTCTTGCTATAATTATTGGTTATATCCCTATGTGGCAAATGAGAACACAGACAAATGACAGTAATCACATGTGAATGACAATGATGGAGGAGAAAATGAATGCAGTTGACATTGCTAGTTGCTAAATATCAGCCAGCTCCTATTCTCTTTTGTTTTCTTTCAGTAACCTAATTCCCTCCCAGCCAGGTAAAAAGTACCTCTCCCAGCCTCCTTTATAGCTAGCAGTAACAACTTAACCAAGTTCAGGCCAAAGGAATGTGAACAGAAGTGCTGTGGGTAGCTACTGCATCACCTCCTTAATGATACAACTGCTTGCCATGGACCTCTTCTTTTCTCTTCCCCTAGGGCTCTGGCCCCATATACCAAGGGTGGAGGGTTCAAACCCAGCCCTGGCCAAACTGCAACAAAAAAATAGCCAGGTGTTGTGGAGAGCACCTGTAGTCCCAGCTAATCAGGAGGCTGAGGCAAGAAAATCACCCAAGCCCAAGAGCTAGAGGTTGTTGTGAGCTGTGATGCCATGGCACCCCACCAAGGGTGACAAAGTGAGACACTTACACTAAAAAAAAAAAAAAAAAAAAAGGAAATGCCAATAATCAACTTGACTATCTCAGGTACCTAAGGTGAAAGTGTAGCACAGCTGACTCACCAGCCCAGGTCCTCAAATGACCTCACAGACAGAGCTACTACATTTCTGGGTTTATTTGGCACAGTAATTTAACTTGCATTGTAACTAATACAGCAAACAAATAAGAAGGAATTATATATGCATATATATAATAGATTGGCTTGATTAGCTCTTGATAATAAGAGTAGGTGATGATTAAGGGAAAGGATAAAGGAAGGTACCTGGAAACATGACATAAATGATTCTAGATTGAAGTAAGAACAATTTACTAACTCTAAATCCAAGTAGAAAGTTCTATGAAACTATATTTTTAAACCATTATAAACATAAAAACAATTTCAAATAAATTAACAGTTTTCTCCTAAAGTTGAGAAGCTCATATAGCATAAAAGTAAGGCATCAATATCAATCTTCTTATTACATTGATGGTGGCCCTAAGCTCCCAGAAGACAGGAATAGGATTCATTTTTTTATACTCTCCTTGCTCTCTACCTTAACTCTAGTATCCAAAGATTAAAAACATATACACACTACGGACTTTGTTGCCAATATGTTCATCTCAATAATCTTCAACTTGCTGATTTTGAGAAATCCAAGCATACTTTTAATCCTTAGAGTTACTGTAGAACATTATTTTTAGATGCAGCATTAACAAACGTTTATTCATGCTGATATTCTTCTTTTCTCTCTTTGGGATGCCAGGCCATTCTCTCACTCCTATTCTCTCCCCTGGCCCCATCTCCCCCTCTCTCACTCCCTGCTCTCTGTTCTCTTCTCGCTCTCTTTCTCATCTCTTCCCTTTCTCTAATATAAAATAAATTTACACTTTTAGATTCTAAAAAATAAAAATAAACCTTTATTCAATATCTGATTATGCTTGCCTCTGGGTTTACTTATACATAAGATTACCCATTTAAAGTTGACATCACCAGCTGAATTTAAAAGATGAAACAAAGACACAGACTAAGTGATCTACCCAAGATTACATGGATGATAAATAACAGAGTTTGGACCAGATTCCAAGCTTACTGACCCACAATATAGTTCTTCTTCTGAGAGATCTACTTCATTGCCTCATCACTTTCTGATATAGTTCTACATATTAAACCTCAGGCCAAGCAACAACCGAGAAATCCTAGCAGCATAGTCATGACTGCCATGTATTGGTGAACAAGGGTAGTCCTGGCCAAAATATGAGTCAGGAAGGACCCCAGATAAACATATCAGAAACAATTCCTTTCCAAATGAAAACCAAAAACTTTCCAAGATGAAAATGAGCAACTGGACACCACCACTAACAAACATTTTTGTCTGCTTTTGAAAACTATCACCTAATTCAACATAATTCTCTACCATGGGTCTAACCGGAATCAGTTTGAATTCAAACCAACAAATATGATGAAAATGGACATATCAAGTCAAAAAATTTTCAGCTATTTAGGACTTTAGGTGGCTGAAAATTGTACAATTCCCATAAATCTTTACACTTACTTAAGGAGAGCTTCTATATACTCAGTTTTAGACACCTTGATCAGAAAAGGTTCTCGAATAAGAAGAAATAGTAAGTTTTGAATCTTGAGTTTGATGTTGTTTTGTTTGTCTATTATTTCTCATTTGGATTATCTTTATATAAAGCTAAAGAGAGAAAGTTAGGAAGAAATGAGACTGAGACAATGATGAAATGAATTATCTTTGCAATTCCTGACCCAGATAATAGGAATGTCACTTTATCTGAGAATCTCAGATGCCAAATAATTATCAGCTTGGTCTCACATCTCTAAGATCAAACTTCCCACTACTGCCCAGACAGGTAAATTTGATGCAAGACCACAAGCAAGTCTTTCTAAGGTATTAGAGTTGGAGGTGATGTTAAAATTCATGATTTCAAGAGGTGGCATGGCTTATGGCAGTGACTCTTGCCCTTTCCCAACAAAAAGCACGACTCTAATCAAGAAGTAATCCCACCCCCTTTACCCACTGATATGCTAAGGGAAATTTTGCCTTTCACAAAAGAGGACTTTCAGTGTTTTAAATAAACATACAAGAGTTCTAAATAGTAAGTTAAGAAATGCTATATTACAGGCCTCCCTCCATGTGAGTAATAAACCAGGTAGAGTAGGAAACCAGTGCAGGGAACTAGCTGGATTGCATGTAAAGACCTATGTGGGAGGCACTTTGTTTGATCTAGTGAGCACAGCACATTCCCTCCCATTCGGGGTGTCTAGAGCATACCCTTGATTCTTAGTAATGAAGTTTCTGCTTCAATGGGACAACGGCTTTCTATCAAAGAGTGTCATAACATCCTATCAAAGAATGTCATAACACAGAACCCTTCTAATTGGTGTGGAGAGCTCAGCAAGAGCATAGTGGTTGTATGCCATAGCATCACCTCTCTTTAGGGAGAGGGAACAAAATTTAATACACAGGACGACAGAAAGATAATTAATTGCCTTTCTGGCAACCCACCACTCTGCTGCCAATGGGATCACTGTGACAAGTTATGAAATTCAAGTCAAAATATTTAACTCAGCCACTTACTCAAGTGGCAGACCCAATTTTTGGCACCCCACAGTTAGGGTGCTAATACAAAAAAGTCTTCTCTTCATTTTTCTGCAGTAGCATGTATAACTGTTAGCATCTCTTGGGTGTTCTGCTTCCTCTATGACAGATATATCTGTCTGTAAAGTATACTCATGTATTTCTGTCAATGTAAGGAAGGACTGATGAGAACAGAGAATTGTGATAAGCTGGATAGTTCCCAGAAACCTAGGAACTAGACTACGAATAAGAATAGATGAGTACTGAAAGTCTTTCAAAATAACCTGATACAAAGTAGTCTTATCAAAGAGGTAGCTTAAGAGGATGAATTAACCAATATCCCCCAAAGAAATGCTGATTATACAAACTGGGTCCATAGCTCCTGAAACATGAGATCTCTGGATCACCCTAATAAAGCTTAATGATATAAATTATACAACCAAGGCAAGAAATTCTATGACCCAAGATTCAAAGGTCAGGGTGAAGGATAAGGAAGCCCTTGAGAATGAGTGAAAAGTGGGAAAGGAAAGGAGCGAAGAAGGTGTTTCTCTGTATTGACTAAGCCAGAATTCCCACCTGCCTACTGAGTCAAAGCCTGACAGAGTCTGGTTACAGCCCTTTTGAGACAGAAGGACTCACTAATGAAAATATACAGATAGTATTAATAATTCCTGCTATGTCTTTAAATTCACATACAATAAAATACACCAATTTTAAGTGTATAGTCTAAAGAGTGTAGACAAAAGTATACATCCATGAAATCAACATCACAATTGAGATATTTCATCATCCCCCAAAGCTTTTTACAGTTCCATTCCCAAACCCTAGGCAACCACCCACCTGCCTTCTGCCACTATGAGTTATTAGTGTTCTTTATTTCCATGTAAGTTGGATCTTGCATTATATATGCATTTTGTGTCTGTCTTATTTTCAGTAGAGTTCTATGGCATCATAGCTCATAGCAACCTCCAACTCCTGGGTTCAATAGATTCTCTTGCTTCAACCTCCTGAGTAGCTGAAACTACAGGCATGTACCACCATGCCCGGCTAATTTTTCTAGTTTTAGTAGAGACAGGGTCTCACTCTTGCTCAGACTGGTCTCGAACTCCTGACCTCAAGCGATCCACCTGCCTCAGCCTCCCAGAGGGTTAAGATTAGAGGTATTAGCCGCTACACCAGGCCATGAAAGTATTTTTTATATTCATCCATGCTGTTTGTAGAAATAGTTCCTTCCTCCATATTGCATAGTGGAAATTTTACTGGATGAATGCACCATAATTTGTTTAGCCATTTACAACAAATGGTGACGGACAGTTCAATTGTTTCCAGATTTGGGCTATTATGAATAAAGTTGCTATGAACATTTCTATACAAGGCTTTCTGTGGACATATGCTTTCATTTCTCTTGGATAAATGCCTAGGAGTTGATTGCTGAATCATAATGTAAAGTGAATACTTAACTTTATAAGAACCTGCCAAGCCATCTTCCAAAGTGGCTCCACCATCCGTGCTGCATTCCCACTAGCAGTGTGTAAGAGTCACAGTTACTTCACATCCTCCCCAGCACTCAACGTTGCCTGTCTTTAATGTTAGCCATTCGAGTGTGTGTGTGGAGGCACCTCATTGTGGGTTTAATTTGCATTATCCTGACTAATGATACTGCACACCTTTTTTATCTTCTTTTTTATGAAGTGTCTGTTAAAATCTTTTGTTCATTTTTAAATTCAGTTGGTTCCTGCTATGTTGACTTCAACTTTTTCCTAAGGATGACAGCACTTCTGGTCAATTTGATTTAGAGCTAGTAATTTGAAGATCTCTAATGGCACTGCTAGGCTCCAAATTACAAGCCAAAGTTCAAGTGAAAGGGTCAATAACAGATGGAATGCATAAATCACATCATATCACTCTCCTTTTTAAAATCTGCCAATGGCTTCCCATAGCAATTAATATAAAATCTAAACTCTTTATCTTGGCCCCCAAAGTTCCAATGATTTGAGCCCTGCATCCTTCTCTAACTTCCTCTTGCAATCTCCCCTTACTCTCTGTGCTCTTGACACCTGCTCTTATTTTTGTCCTTTAAACACCATATTTGTCCTTCACTCTATTCCCTTTGCCTGGAATTATACTCCTGTGGAGCTTGATGTGCTGCCTCCTTCTAATCATTCTGTCTCTATCAGTCTGCTTTCCTTGCTATAAGGGAAAACCTGAGACTGACTAATTTACAAAGAAAAGAGGTTTATTTGGCTCACCGTTCTGTGGGCTATACAAGCATGCTTCTGGCAAGCATTTCAGGGAATTTCCAGTCATGGTGGAAGGTGAAGGGGGAGCATCCGTATCACATGTAGAGGGTGCAAAAGAGAGGGGAGGAGGGCAGGCTTTTGTAAACAACCACCTTTCGCATGAACTAATCGCATGAGAACTCACTCATCACTGAAGAGACAGAACTGAACCATTCATGAAAGATCTGCCTCCATGACCCACAGCTCCCATCTCCAGCATTAGGGATCAAATTCCAACTTGAGATTTTGAGGGGACAAATATCTAAACTATATCAAGTCTCAAACAGTCACATCCCAATGGGGTGGGGGCAGGGCAGGGAGTAATACTACTGATGTTTTGTTTCTATTGTGTTCTATTGTCCTGTATAAATAAAAGTACAAAAAAAAAGCCATCAATGGGATCAGTCCCTGCTCCATCACCCCACTCCACTTTGGGATGTGACTGCCTTCAGGACTTCCTTGCCCAATCCTGATAAATAACACCCTTCAGTCTCTTTCTATCTTACCACTTGTCACTATCTGAAATTATTTTATATTTTTAATGTGTGCTTATTATCTCCCACTAGAATTCATGCTTCATGAATATAAAAACTTCTTGGTCATTGATTCATTCCTGTAAACTACAAGTGAAGCCAAGAATGTAGTCTCAGCTCACTGACTATTTGTCAGAAAGGCTGGTTCTCTTCCTCCTCTGCTGTGTCTCCCAGCAAACGTTCTTGGCGTCTAGAATCAAAGCAAGCTTTGCCGGCATCTCTGTAGCCATCATTGGAGAGGGCGCTGCAGTTTGAAGACATCACCCTCTCTCTAGGCCAATCACCAGCAAGAGTGATTTGATTTGGGAGGTGAGGTGGGGAAGAGAAAGGAGGTAGCTTTTGGCCAAAGGAGAGAAAAGAGGACATTTCAGATATTCTTCTATAGACAATCATTCTCTTTTTGGGTGACTTCAAGTTTCTGGGACACTAGCTCTTTCTCATGTGGATGAAAGCTTTCAGTTTACATGATATTTTGATCTTTTTCTCTAAGCCTCTTCAGCGGCAGAAAGCTTCAGCTTGCTTTCCTGGCCAGGTTCCCATCTGCCACTTCTCAAACTCATTTTTATTTTTTCTAGTTTGTGATCTGATCGTTTTGTTCTGTTGTAAAATATCTCAAACTCTATTTTTTTCTTAATTCAGGTAAAGAAGTGGTGTTTGTTCCCCTCTTCCTCTCTTATCTTGCTAGTTTTCTTTTTCGTCTGCTCACTTAAAAATATGAGGAATTACATAGATAATACGTATATAGATAGATAAATAGATGTTATCCATATTTCACTTGTGGTGTTGAGAGCATCTTTCAGAGGGCCCATGGCTGGTGACCACACAGAACTACTTCCATATTTGGTAAGTGTTCTTTTTCCAATGCCAAGGCTGGAAAGCACTTGTTTTTTGCCCATTTCCTAACTAATAAACAAAGTGTCCTTCCTTCCAATTATTACAATTTTTTATAAAGTTATAGGCATTCTCCTTAGATGTTAGATAACAAATCAAAAAGAAAAAATAAGTGAAAACTACTTGTAAGTTTTGAGCTAACTTTATATGAGTAATACTGTACAAAATAAATGAAAGCCTTTTCCTTTAAGACTCTCTCTATAGATTTCATTTGGGCATTTGATCATTCATTTCATAAGTGGTTAGTGAGAAACTCTCATGTGCTAGATGCTGGGTACGTAGGTACGAGTCAGGGGATAACAAAATCAAGAAACAAGATATAGTTCCTACCTCTAAACGCTTTTGTTCTTATTAAAGTAGTAAATAATTACACATTGTATTTTATATTAGCCAGGGTTCCCCAGAAAAACAGATCCACTTGCATGAGCATGGAAGCCATCAAGTCCAAATTCTGTAGTGTAGATCAGCAAGTTGAAGATCCAAGGAAGAACTGCAATTCAAATCTGAAGTCGGTCTGTTGGCAGAATAAATTTCCCTTTTAATTGAGATGTTAGACTGATTAGATAAGGCCCACTCACATTTAGGAAATGCTTTACTCACTGTCTGATGATTTAAATGTCAATCTCATCTAAAAAATACCTTCACAGAAACATCTAGAATAGTAATAGACCAAATATCTTGGTACTATGACCTAACAAGTGTAAACACACAAAGTTAACCATCACATATGTGAATCAAACAGAAAACAATATAAGTATATGAAATATGATAAATCAAAGGGTCAAATCATAGGTGTAAGAAAGGGTACTAACATTTACTAAGCACTGACTACTAGGTACCAGGTCCTTTGTAGACAACAATTAATGCTCATATTAACCTTCAGTAAATGTAAAAGATGAGGCCCAGAGAGTTTAAATAACTTGTCCAAGATTATTCAACAAGTATTCTAACCCAGAGAAGTGTGAAAACAAAGCCCTTAGAAAGTTTGACAGGATTATACCATTCATACGACAGCTATAAATTAGCTTCATAGTAGGCTGAGTACATTGGATACTTTTTCTTCCATTCTTGAGATACTTTGCTAAGAAGAATATGTTCCAGCTCCATCCATGTGAACATGATAGAGGTAAAGTCTCCATCTTTCTTTAAGGTTGCATAGTATTCCATGGTATACATGTACCACAATTTATTAATCCATTTGTGGTCGATGGGCACTTGGGCTTCTTCCATGACTTAGCAATTATGAATGGGGTTGGAATAAACATTCTGATACAGATGTCTTTGTTATAATGTGATTTTTGGTCTTCTGAGTATATACCTAGTAACTGAATTACTAGATTGAATGGCAGGTCTATTTTTAGATCTCTTAGTACTCTCCAAACATCCTTCCAAAAGGAATGTATTAGTGTGCATTCCTACCAGCAGTGTAGAAGACAGGTGCATGGCCTAAAGACACATGAAAAAATGCTCACCATCCTTAATGATCAGAGAAATGCAAATCAAAACTGTTCCCTTTTCTCCACATCCATGCCAACATCTCTGGTTTTGAGATTTTTGTCATGTGGGCTAATCTTACTGGAGTTAGGTGATATCTCAAAGTAGTTTTGATTTGCATTTCTCTGATCATTAAAGATGGTGAGCATTTTTTCATGTGACTGTAGTCCATGCGCCTGTCTTCTTTAGAGAAGTTTCTCTTCAAGTCCTTTGCCCACTCTGAGATGGGATCACTTGTTCCTTTCTTGCTAATACATTTGAGTTCTCTGTGTATTCTGGTTATTAAACCTTTGTCAGAGGCATAACTTGCAAATATTTTCTCCCATTCTGAGGGCTGTCTGCTTGCTATACTTACTGTGTTCTTGGCTGTACAGAAGCTTTTTAGTTTGATCATGTCCCAGTAGTACTGGGAACTTTTTTTGATACTGCTTCAATTGCCTGGGAAGTCCTCCTCATAAAATATTCACCCAAGCCAATTCCTTCAAGAGTTTCCCCTGCACTTTCTTCTAATATTTTGATAGTTTCATGTCTTAATTTTAAATCTTTAATCCAGTGAGAGTCTACCTTAGTTAATGGTGAGAGATGTGGGTCCAGTTTTAGTCTTCTACAGGTCTCCAGCCAGTTCACTCAGCACCATTTGTTAAATAGGGAGTCTTTTCCCCACTGAATGTTTTTAATTGACTTGTCAAAGATCAAGTAATGGTAAGTAGCTGGAATCATCTCTTGGTTCTCTATTCTGTTCCAAACATCTACCTCTCTGTTTTTGTGCCAGTACTATGCTGTTTTGATCACTATCGATTTATAGTACAGTCTCAGGTCTGGTAGCATGATTCCTCCTGCTTTGTTTTTATTTCTGAGTAATGTCTTGGCTATTCGAGGATTTTTCTGATTCCATATAAAACAAAGTATTATTTTTTTGAGATCTTTAAGATATGACAATGGAGCTTTGATAGGAATTGCATTAAAATTATATATTGCTTTGGGTAGTATAAACATTTTAACAATGTTGATTCTTCCCAGCCAAGAACATGGTATATTTTTCCGTTTGTTAACATTTTCGGCTATTTCTTTTCTTAAAGTTTCATAGTTCTCTTTATAGAGATGTTTCACATCCTTTGTTAGGTAAACTCCCAAATATTTCATCTTCTTTGGCACTACTGTGAAGGGCATAGAGTCCTTGACTGTTTTTTTAGCTTGGCTATTGTTGGTATATATAAAGGCTACAGATTTATGGGTGTTGATTTTGTAGCCTGAGACATTGCTGTATTCCTTGATCACTTCTAAAAGTTTTGTAGTAGAATCCCTGGTGTTTTCCAGATATACTATCATATCCTCTGTGAAGAGTGAAAGTTTGATCTCTTCTGACCCTATGTAGATACCCTTGATCACTTTTTCTTCCCTGATTGCAATGGGTAAAACTTCCATTATGATGTTGAAGAGCAATGGAGACAATGGGCAACTTTGCCTGGTTCCTGATCTAAGTGGAACTGGTTTCAATTTATCTCCATTCAATACGATATTGGCTGTGGGTTTGCTGTAGATGACCTCCATCAGTTTAAGAAATGTCACTTCCATACCAATTTTTTTTAAGTGTTCTGATCATGAAGGGATGCTGGATATTGTCAAAAGCTTTTTCTGCATCAATTGGGA
>CAUYON010063572.1:0-39721 GCA_963573935.1 Arctocebus calabarensis
CTCATAGCAACCTCAAACTCTAGGGTTCAAACAATCTTCCTGCCTCTCAAGTGGTTGGAACTATAGGTGCCCACCACCATGCCTAGTTAGTTTTTTTCTATTTTTAGTAGAGACGGGTCTCACTTTTCTATTTTTAGTCGAGATGGGTCTCAGTCTTGCTCAGTCTGGTCTTGAACTCCTGAGCTCAAGGGATCCATCCACCTCACCCTCCCAGAGAGCTAAGATTATAGGAGGGAGCCACTGAACCCACCTCCATCCTGGTCTTTATGAAATAAAATACATCCCCAGAACTCTCATTGACTCTTACATTTCTTTTCTTATGTATAAAAAGAAACAATTAGACTTAAAATAATGAAGAATTGAATTGTTGTTTACTGGAAATGGTTAAAAACAGGCTGTAAGATCAGTTTACAGGAACTTGTAAGTGGGAGTTAGTCATTGAATGAATGATTGAAATATACAGACTTCAGGATCAATGCTATCATTACCTATAATGATTCAGACTTTAAATTGTCTTTTCCATTTTTTTGTGTAGTAGTCAAAAATGATCTTAATAATAACTTAGTTTTCATAATGATACTAAAGTAATGCTAATCTATTTGGAAGCACCTCCAAATTGCTGTACAATATCTCAGTCTTTTGTTATCTTAGCTACCAACATAATAATTCAGAGAAAAGCTCTAAGTACATAGTTAGATCGCTGTTATCTTAAAAAATGTTGAAGTAACACCAATAATTACAATTCTTATCTCTATTTAAAATAGTGACATTATGGTCTTCTAAAGTAACTGTAATACTTAAATTTCATGAGGCTAATTTCTATGTAACAGGAAAATATACCCCTAATGAAAGAATCAAGAAAATTTCATTTCTACCTGTAGAGGATAACAAGGACAGAATGTAAATTATCATTCTTCTGACTGGCCCTGCTCAGGTGGGTCACAGTTAGTTCTTGCTATTTGCCCTCATCCCTGGCAGTGTAGTTATCTATTGCTACTTATCCAATTACCCTCACATATAGTGGCTTAAAACATTTATTGTTTTTTATTATTTATTATTAACATTCTCTTTGGTCAGGAAATCCTGGCCCATGGTTTAGCTGGCTCCTCTGCTTCTGGTCTTTCACAAAGCTGCAGACAAGGTGTCCACTGGGGCTGAGGTCATCTCAAGGTTTGACTGGGGGAGATTTGCTTTGAATGTCGCTTACCTGGATGTTGGAAGGATTCAGTTCTTTGGTCTGAGAGCAACACAGTTCGGCCAAGTGAGAACACCCCAGAGAAAATGCCTGCAATATGGAAGTCTCAGTCTTTTATGAGCTTGTCTCAAAGAGGCCTTCTATCATTTTTGCTGTATTCTGTTTCCTAGAAACAAGTCAACAGGTCCAGCTCACATTCATGGGGAGAACATAACACAGGGCATGAGGACCATTGAGAGCCATCTTAAAGACTGCCTATCATACCAGCTTCAAGACAGATATGTTTCATTTGAATTTGTGTTTCCTTTCAATTTCTAAAGGTTTGCAACAGGGAGGTGGAGAAGTAGTAATGGAATCAAAGTTATATCCGTGGAAATGGGCAGCAGATCCAAGGAATGCTGAGACAGAAGGGCTTGAGAGGCTCGGGGGTTACTAGAATTCTAGTCATTATAAAGATGCAATTCCATGGAGGACCTAGAGCAGTGTTTTCAACCTTGTTTTATCTCACAGCACACTTAAATCTATAGAGAAACTACCGTGGCACAATTAAATTATGTTGATCAAAAAAAAAGAGTAAAAAAAGGAATGTGCTTACTGTGCTTTGAACTGGTTTTGAAAATAATTTAATGAATGATCTTTAAAAATATTTGTGGCACACCTAAGATCCTCCCAGAGCACACCAGTGTGCCACAGTACACTGGCTGAAAATCACTGATCTAGAGAGAAGACACATTGGTGGGAGGAACATGTTAATGCATTTCAAGCATATGGAGTTACAACATACAAAAGAGGAATTATATTTACTTTTTCTGATTTTAGAAAACAAAGCCAAGATCAATGGGTCAATGAGTGGATCATCCATGAGACAAATTTCCTACTAGTGGAGCGGTTGACTAGTGGAACATGGCTACCATGATGGCAGGTGCCCCAACCTCAATGGAATCATTCTGAGAGCGGGTGAGCAGCTACAGATAGAGACTGCTGAGTACAGGTGAAGTCTGGACCCCTATTCCTGCTGCCAGTCCCTAGTCCTTCAGCTCCCTTGCCACAGTCGAAGAGGCAGACGAAATGAAGGGCTGAGGGGTTTTTTTGGCAGTTTTTGGCCAGGGCTGGGTTTGAATCCACCACCTCTGGCATATGAGGCTGGCGACCCACTCCTTTGAGCCACAGGTACCACCCTAGGGCTGAGTTTTTAATGGCTGAGCAAAGACCCCATCATGCCCAAGTCAAGGTTGCTTTGGTAAGTGATCTTGGAGCAGCAAGATGCTCCTTCCCCTAAGTAGATAGCTGAGCCTACAGGACAGGAGCAGTGCATTTAATTAACCAGCCCCACAAAGACCAGAATTGAGAGTGCCTCCCTGGAGGCCAGAACCTGGCGAGTCTATAACTTGCAACAAGAGAAATAATAAATTAACCTTATTCTAAACCATTGCTGCTTAGTGTTCTGGTGTGAAGGTGTTTATCTAATCAATCAAGTATTGATGAGGTGCTTTTAATTTTTTTTAAGTAATATTTATATATAGAAAAAAACAAATTATGGAACTGGTTAAAGAGGAAAATCGAGATCTTTTGTAACAGTTGTTTATCTTATCGGGCCACGAAGTAGCGTATTTACAAGTATTCACACATCAAAAGATGTGTGTTGGGTAGTGTCAACCCCTTTACCTGCATCTCTTATCTTACATCCCTACATATAAGTAGGCTCTCTTTTTAACTGTGCTAAATACATATAACATAAAATTTACATTATTAATCATTTTAGGTTTATAGTTCAGTGGCATTAAGTGCATTCACACTGATGTACAACCGTTACTAGCATTCATCTCCAGAACTTTTTCATCACTGCAAACAGAAACTCTGTACCCATTAAACAACTTCCTTTGCTTCTCCCATAGCCTTTGATATTCTCTCTTCTACCTTCTATCCCTATGAATTTGACTATTCTATGTACTTCATATAAGTGGAATCAGATGGCATTTTTCTCTCTGTGTCTGACTTCATTTATCATGTTCATCAACGTTGTTGCACATATCAGAATTTCATTCTTTTTAAGGTCAAGTAATAGTCCATTGAATGTATGTATCATATCTTATTTGCCCATTCATCCATTGATGAACATAGAAATCCCTTCCACCTTTCAGCTATTGTGAATAATGCTGCTATGCACATTGGTATAAAATGTCTATTCAAGTCCCTCCTTCCAATTCTTCCGTGAATATACCTAGAAGTGGAATTGCTAGATCATATGGGAATTCTACATTTAGTTTTTTTAGGCATATAAGTAGCTACTTTTATTAGTTTCTTGCTTATTACATAGCTTATTATGCATAGGTAGTTACCTTTATTAATTTATTTCATGCTTTTAGTGATTTTTTATGCAAAAAGAGCATAAATAAAACTATGTACTAATTTCCCCTTGTCTTATACAAAAGATAACATCTTGGATTGAAACACTATTAACAAAATTTTCTGAAGATATTTCTGTATCAGTACAAAGAGAGTTTCCTCATTCTTTTTTTCTTTCTTTTTTATAGCTATGTAGTATTCCATTGAGTTGCTATACTCTAGTTTATTTAATCAGTCCTTTACTGAATAACCTTATATTAATCCTTACCACCAAAAAATCTTATATGCACATACAGATATAATTATGTAAATATGAAGTGCATGTTTAGGATAGATTTCTAGAATTAGATTACTGGGAACTTTAAATTTCGGTAAATACGCCAAATTGCTGTCCATAGGTGTGAAAATTTATCCTCCTTATTGATAATGAATGAATTTCTTTCATGTCACATTTTTACCATGAATGTCAGATTTTTCACTAATCTGCTGGATAAAATCTGATATCTCAATATAGTTTTAGTTTGCATTTCCCCTGTTATCAGTGAAGCTAAGCAGTTTTATTTTTCTGTAAACGGTTAATATCCCTTGCTCACTATTCTGCTTATTATTATTAGTTATTTTCTAACTGCTATTGAGGAATTCCTTATGCATCGGGAGATTAGCTGTTTGTCTGTGAAATGGGTCAGAAATATTTTCCCAGTTTGTCACTTATCTTGTGACTCTGCCTGTTTGCTTTGAGGTTTTGCCCTGAGAAAATACTGATTCTTACACAGTCAAAATGATCTCCCCTCCCCTCCCCTGTCCTTCCCTTCTTTCTTTCGTATTTGGATTTGGGGTCGTACTTAGAGAGAGCTTCTGAGTTCCACAGTTACAAAGAATATTATCTATGTTTTCTTTTAGTACTTTAATGGCTTTAAGAAAACTCACACATGTTCTTCCTAGAATTTTTTGATGCTTATCTGGATAAAGTGAGAGGTAGGTACCTACTCAGATAGCTAGTTGGTTTTCTCCAAAACATTTGTTAAAAAGTCCACCTTGCTTTACTGACTTGAAATATCTGTCTTTACTACCTGATAATTTGGATATATTTTGGACTATGTGTGAACTTTTTTTCCCCTTTTGTCTATCTGTACTCATGCTAGAGCCACACTGTTTTAATAATTGAGATTTAATAGTGTATTTTAGCATCTAGTAGTTCTTCTTTGTTAGAGTTTGCCTGGCTAGCTGGTAGTTTTATTTGGAATATATTACATTTGTGAAATAACTTAGGAGGAATTGATATTTTTATTATATGGAGTCTTCTAATTCAACACATTATTTCCATTTGTTTGTTTTTACGTTTGTATCTATCAGAAATGATTTAAGGTTTTTTTCACAAAGTTTATATATCCTAGTTAACTTTCATTTTAATAATTTATCTTCTGCCATTTTTGTCATTTATCATGCTTTATTAAGGATACTGATTTCTAATATGTTCTGTTAACTTATGGACATAATTTACCATATGCAAGAGTTTTTCATAAAATTGGTTTTATAATTAAATAAATATATTATCTACAAAATAGTGATCATTTTTCCTGTTCCTTCCCAATTTTATACTTTTATTTGCCTTATCAAATTGCATTATCTAATGCTTTCAGGAAAATGATAAGAGTCAGAATTATAAAGGGCACTTGCATCAGGTCCTGTGGTTCTATATTTCTTGATTATCTATTTTAGATGGTATCTGTTGACCTTTATTATGAAAAATGAAGACTTTTACTTAAATATGCTATCTTATCTCTCTAACCCTATTTCCCAATTCTGATTAGTCATGTTATCATTTATTGCCAAAGTTCATAGTACTTAAATTCAATTAGCAACTTTTAATTAAGCCTTACATTTTTTGTTCTTGTGTATTTATTCTAGAAGAATATTGAATTGTTATAATTACATAAATATTATTCATAAAGAGATCCATAAAACAGTAATGTGATCCTGTGACAATAACCTTCACTATTCCAAAGAGAGTATCTGATTCCTATCTACTTGATTCTTTTTAAATTTGTGTCCTGACTTGTTTACCACTTCTTGATCACACCTCATTATTACTCTTTCTGATGTTTCTTTTGAAAATTGCTTTATTTCTGGAGTAATCCCTCAGGAAGTATTTTCATATAGGATATATGAGCAGTGTACTTTTTGTTTAATTGCATTTCAGCAAACTTTCCCCCCCTAGTCTTGTGCTTTTTTGATTACTTGGCTGAGTATATAGAATGTGAAGACCAAATTCGTTTCCTTCAGAACTTTGAGTGCTGTGCTACCTTGACTACCATTGTCTACTGTTGCTGATGAAAAGCTTGGTACCAATTTATTTTTCATCCCTTGCCATATGGCAAATTTCTTCTCCTCCTTTGGCATGTATTTAGAATTTTATGTTCATTCTTCAGAATGCTAACATTTCAACAATTTGGGCCCATCCGTCTGCTTTACCCTCACCAGACATTTTCGGTATGAAGGAGTCTAGTATTTTTCACCTCACAACTCTGTAAGGGTTGTAAGGTTCACAGAGAGAAAGCAGTCTGCCCCCCAGATCACCACCTGGTCTTTCCCTTGTGCTGTGCTTGTAGTGAGGGAGTCTACCTGAAGGCCATGATGAAGACTACACTTGGTATAGAGGATAAAGCACTTTGATCTTCAGAAAGCTAGACAGCTGCAACCTTGACATTTTGATGCTCATGACCATTATAATTAATAAATTGATATATTTAAATTTGTGAGTTCTCTCTACTATAAAAACAGGAAGAAATACTTAAAGAGCTACATCTTCATGAGCCTCTCCCTAACTATACCTCAAGCCAACTACTTCATTAATGCGAAGGTGAGAAGGCATAGTAATAATGACAGTAGGAGAATTGGGGGGTCTTCCCTTAACAAGCCCACCCTGTTGATAGAGGAAATAGGCTGATATATCCTATATACATCATCCTCACATGCTCTTACACACATTTATATCAAAAAATCATAGTGGATTCTTTTAAATGAATCAGAATAAACTGAGATAAGCAAGACCACGTGCTCTCATTATTTCACAGATCATCAGGAACTTATGAGTCATGATGTTTCCAAGCCAGGGAGTTCCCTGGGGTCATGTTGCAAATCAGCAATAGAGTAAATAGTAAGTTTTTTTTTTAAAGATATCAAATTCTTTCCCATCATACAACTGAGGGCCTATTTCTTTGCCTCTTTTCTCTACAGGCAGTGAGAAAACTTTCCATGACTGACAAATTCTCTTAAATATATTGAACTATTTAAGCAACAAATAATATGAGCTAGAATCTCTCACTGCCAACATGGTGGTCAGCTTCCTGAGTAGATGCATAGAAAAGTGGGGGACATGTACCATAATTCCAGAGGCCCCTGGTCGCTGTTATGGTACGGTATGGGCAGCATTCTCGATTGGACAGAGGAAGCAATAGTGTCGTGACACACGCCCAAGATAGATACTCCGTGCAGGACTTCTCAGCTGCAGCACTGTTGACATTGAGGCTGGATCATTCTTTGCTGTGGGGGTGGCTGTCCTGTGCCTTCTAGGATGTTCTGAAAGCACCCCTGGCCTCTGCCTAGTAGATGCGAGTTTGTGGGATCCACAGGTGTCTTCAGACTTTAGCAAATGTCCCCGGGGGAAGCAAAATCACCACCATTGAGAACCACTGATCTATACCAATGTGATAGAAAAGCATTTCTTGGTAAATAATTCTGGGAAATGCACAATAAGTTTTCTAAAACGCATTATCATTTTCACACTAGAGTCTTTGAAGATTATGTGCTAAAACATAAACATTCCAGGCTCTGGAAAGAGGCAAAGAATCTTTCTATAAACACAGTGAACCCTTGGGACTGTCAGATAGCAATACTGAAGTACACAAAATAAAATTCAGTGTGTGGCATGAGAAATAAGTTTCTGAGGACATTATGCATCCCAGCCTTTGTTACTCATGGTCACAAACATGACAATTAATCTCGGTGTGCATGCCTTTATGCTACGCAGTGTCTAAACAAGATCAAAAAATTACTCTTACTTTGGAATAAAGATGTTTCTGTCAGCAAGATGCTCTGGTTGGTGCCCCTTAAATTCTATTTTTGCTGAGAGGAGCGGCTGCCTTAGGAAAGAGACTCTGAAACTTGGAATATGTTAAACCACTTCTGCACATTTTTTGCTTGAATAAATTTGTTTAATGGTCATAACTTGTGCCCTGAAAGATAATCTTGTGCCAAATGTTTAGAAGGTGAATGAAGTTATTACTCAGACTGCCAAGGAGGCTGAAATAGAACAATTTCCAGAAAAGCATTTGGATTTTTTGACTGTTGCCTAATACTGACATTTCTGACTTCTATTTACTGTATTGACAATGGAATGTGGCCTAAGTTGCCTATAAAAGGAATTTTCTGTGACTCTAACTCTGGCCCAATCTGTCTTTCCTAGGTGGGGGGTGGGAGTGCAGCTGTCAGGGGGTGGAATAGGAGAAGTAATAAAATGTAACAGATTTCTTGTGATCGAAAGGGAGTCTTTAAATTAACGCCACATATTTGTGAGTTCAAAGTATTATTCTATGCTAAGCTTTCAAAGAGTGTTAAATGCTTAGATATATGTAGATAAGCATGTATTTTTATATGTATGAATACACACACACGTATATATACATAGATTCATGTGCATACATATTTGATCTCTTTAACGATATCTAAACTACCATCACAGTGCTTTGTGGAAGATGAATCCTGTTTGACTTGTGGGATGGTAGAATTGTAAGCAAATTCTTCTCTCTGTGTTTGAGTGTTTCAATAATACTTCTATGAAGCTGTTTGCTAAATCAGCCAGTCAATCAATTGATTAGTCAGCCAAGCTGGCCTCAAAGGCCCTGGAGGTCTGAAGCAAGATTAAGGCCCTGAGCTTCCCGAAGGAACATATATCAAAGCTTGAGTTGAAAAGAAACCAGCGACCCAGGAATCATGACTCTAAGCCTCGTCTTTGGCCAACATTTCTGAATATTTAGCAGACTCTTATTTAGAGAAAGAATAAACAAGGAATACATATATTCCCCAAGCGAGCAGAGAAGATATGAACAGCTCCTTTATTCTAGCAGGGCTAAGAAGATGAGAAGCAAAATAATGAAGGAAGCCGGCAGCACATGAAAGGCGGGAGCGCCTCACAGAAGAAGTTCAAGGCTTTGATAAAATCCAGAGATGCCATTTTCAGGCCTCTGCCCCGCTCCAACCTGGTAGAAAGGGAGAGCTCATCTTCTCATTTTGCCTGGCTCAGAAAATGGAAAATTCAAAGGAAAACTTGAAATGAAGAAGCAGCAAAGGTTATGTGGCTTCTTTCATAATAGATATAGTAGCTTCCAACCAGGCCAGAAATGTTCCCTAAAATAAATAAGTAAGCATGTGAATAAATAAGTAAATAAAGAGCATTACCTTGAGATGCTATCACACTGAGGAAAGCAAATAGAGGAAATGAGACGTTGGATACTGGTCTTTCGAACTAGAGCAGAATGAGAAGGCTGCAAGATGCCTCCTGCAAGCAATGGGATGGGGACAGTGGAGGTGCTGGCAGCAGGAGGAGGCTTTCCCTTGATCTTTCAACCCTGTGCCTGGCTCGCCCGCACCCTCATGCCACACTATGCAGTAAGACAGGAGGGAGAACCTGCCTCTCTCTGCCCACCCCAACTGAAACGCATCTGTCCTATGTACCTCTCATATGCCCGAGTGTGAAATGCTACCTAAAAATACTTGGAAGCACAAACGTGAAAATGTTTTCTGAACTAAATGTGCTATGCAAATGGGAGTTGTGAGTATCAGGAATAATAATGCATTGAAAGACCTGGTCATCCAAAGTTCCGTTCTGCTTCTACTGTTGGCGGGAAACGGTAACAGCCAACGGTAACAAACAGAGGGTACAGCACCTCTGTGTGCTTGTGTTTTTGCTGACTGTTTGCATTCGGGCAGTCACTTGGATGGCCAGTTATTTATGTCCGTAAATCATTTCTTTGAATCTTTAGGCCCACAGAATTCTTTTTGGTTTTGCCATATTTTTCACAACTTTTACACCATTTCAATCTACCACACTCATTCCCTCTTCCATTCATTCGGTTAAGAGGAGATTCTGGCTTATCTAAGGAAAGAAAAATGCTCAAATTTCCTCTTAAATAAAGGGTTGGTTAAAAAAGTAGGAAACATTTGGGGACAAAGCAGAGTATTGTCTATCATGTATTTATTTTTGCTGTGTTTGAAAAAGGCTTAAAACAGCAGTCATTTCTTCGTTTGTGTTTCTGACACAGCAGTGTGGACTGGGCTTCGCAGGGCAGTTGTGCTGGTCCTGCCGAGACTCACTCATCTGCTGTGAGTGAGCGAGTCTTCTAGGGTCTGCTTGGTCTAGGGTAGCCTTGCTCACGTTTGGTTCTTGGTGCTGGTTGTCAACTCGAGTGCGATGGCTGCCTGGGTCAAGTGTGCCAACATGCTGGCCTATATTTATGGTAGTTTCAGGATCCCCCGGGGGCAGCAATAGGAAAACCCTGACATGGGAGGGTTTGAAGACTTGAGTTGTATTTTCTGATGTCCCATCAGTCAAAGTAAGACTTGTCCATCCCCAGATTCAATAGGTTGAGAAATCAACTCTTGATGGGAGAGGCTACCAAGTGATATTGCAGCAGCATATACATGCAAAAATGGGAGAGATGTGGGGCCAGTTGTACAGTTTACTTACATGGCTATGGTATATATTTTAGGTGGTGGTAATAAGGCACATTAGAAGTCCATTCAGGCCACTCTCTCATCTAAATATGGAATCAAAAACATACCAGCAAGCAGCTTGCCAATCATTGCTGTGATCATTATACATCCCTGGCTTGTAATGAAATGTGACTGTATTCATGTCACTTGCACCTGTTGGCCTCAGTCCTACCTGTGGGACCATCACACAGAAGAAGCAAGCTCTCACTTCCACGTGACAGCCCCTCTGATTTATAAGACGGCTGCCATGGCTGTTGGGCCCTCGCTCCTACAGGCTGCCCCTCACAGGTCTTGCCAGATGTGATTTCTTGTCAGATGTGATTATAACACCCCTAAAACATTCCTACTTGCTCATCTCCGTTTCTTCCTCAAATGGAAAGTCGGATGCCTACATGAGCAGAAAGTGACACACCAAGTACGGTCCACCAGCATGCACAAAGGGGACTACTCTTTCCTTTATCATCAGCTTTTTCCTTTCCTTTAGGGAAGCCTTAAATCACACTGTAACTCAGATTGTGTGGGGAACCACAAATTTCCCCATCCTAGACACAGATGCTGTTTTGGAAGATGATATAAATACTTACATTTTATTCTTGTCAAATTTCATCCAACATCATTGATACTATTTTTCCTTATTATTGAGTTCTCTCAGGATCCTTATACAGGCTTGGAAGTTATTTTGACAACACAGATGTCATCGATGAATCTGGCTGATGTGATGGATAAACTATTGAATAGAATAAGGCTTAAAACAAAGCTCCGAGGCAGGCCACTAAGAACTTACTTACATTTCTCATTCATTGTAACCAAGACAATTGGTCTAATGATGGTGACAAGGTCACATCGCCCTGTTTTTATATACTCACCTCCATTCAGGGTCTCAGTGGACACCATGCTGAATGGGTCACTAAAATCTAGATAAGTGGTGTCTATCTTATTCTTCTGATTCAACAGACTAATTAACCTGCCCACAAAAAGTGATATTTGTGTTATTCCAGTGAAAACAACTGCCTTTTATTAAATCTTCACAAATTATGCCTTTAATAATTTCTGGGTTTGACTTTAATCTCTTCAGTCTGTATTAAAAACCATGGTAGCAATCGTCTCTGAATTCTCGGTGTTTTTTCCACACCCATAGTTTACTCCCCAAAGAACACTGACGGTGAGTTTGGGTGGCTTTGCAGTCAGCTCTCTCTTCAACTCCCAGGATGCTACTCCTCTTGGCCAGCAGAGTTGCTGATGGCTCATTAAGAAACTGTGCGCTTTCCTTGTTTAGCTCATACAAATTAATTCCCTTATTCAATGTGCATGTATTAAACACCTGCTATGTCATATGCACTGGTTAGGCACTGGAGAGAAAGACAGACAGGACTTGTGTCTGGGTGGGATGTTGATGCCATGTCTATGGGTGACACTGACACTGGGTCTAAGTGTGATTTTGACATTCTATCTACAGGTATTTGTGAGTGATGTTGATGTCTTATCTAAGGACATCAGATAAGATGTGGTGTGCTGTGTGGGTACAGGTCTCGGAGAGTGTTTGGAGGTTGCGTGTATGTGTGTGGGGTGTGTGTGGGAGAATGTGTTGGAGGTGTAGACCAACCACACTAGGCTCTCTTCGGTGTGTGTGCACGAGGCTGCCTAACTATGGCCCTGGGCCTTTTTGATGGAATCATCGTAGATTTATGTTTTAGTCAAGAAGACAAAAACTCAATTCACATTTGCAATCAAACCAGTGATGATGTTATGGAAATGCGTCATGGAGCTGTAGGAACTCAGAGTGGATACCGGGAGGGCAAGTGGTGGCTGCAGTAAGATATGGCAGTGGATGCACGAGGTTGGGGCATTCAGACAGTGCCTGGGGGAATTTCTAGGGGTTTGTTTTGGCTGGAGGCCCACTGGGGAAAGCTCATGCCCAGAAATACAGCCAGAGATCTGCTTTTTATGTCATGCTTTGGAGTTTGGAAAGCTTCTGTACAGTGGGGATCTGATAACTAGTTTCCAGTTCGGAAGTGACATAATCAAATTTGTGAGTTCAGTAGATCTCTCAAGAAAGAATGTGGAGGACAGCGTAAGGTGTGAGCTATAAGGTTCTTGTGGGAAGCTAAGAGACACAAGTAAAGAACTGAATTAAGGCGGTAGCAGTGAAGATGAAAATGAGATACATTTATCAAGGAAGCACCTTCAGGAATGGAAAGGTCTAGGCAATTGATTGGATTTGATGGAAGTATAAAGCAAAATTCAGGATAACTTTGTTTCTTTCTGTATAAATTGGATGAAAGATTTTCCATTCATTGAGAAAGAGAATAAAATATTGGTTTTAGATGAGTATTTCCAGGTTTACACATATTTCATTAAATTTTAATTCATTTTGAAGTGGATGTGGTGGCTCATACCTATAATCTCAGCACTTTGGGAGGTTGAGGTAGATGGATCTTCTGAGCTTATGAGTTTGAGACCAGCCTGAGCAAGAGCAAGACCCCATCTCTAAAGACTAGCCAGGCGTTGTGGCAGGGGCCTGTAGTCCCAGCTACTTGGGAGGCTGAGGCCAAAGGATCACTTCAGCCCAAGACTTTGAGGTCGCTGTGAGCTCCAATGCCATGCCACTCAAACCCAGGGTGCAGACTGAGACTCTGTCCCCCCCTAAAAATTAATTCTTTTGAGAATTTTCTAAGTAGTCACATTTATTTCCTTATGTATCTCTCTTTCTTCCTTACTATTCTGATGGCTTAATCAGATGAAAATATTCTGGAATGCCCCAAAGCTCCTGAACAGTTTTCCTTTTCAGTAGTGTCCCATGCATTTGAGACACCTGGGTGTCTTCCTTATACTTTAAAAAATCTGCTTGCCCTTTGACCTTGTATCATGTCCTCACCCTGGTACCAAGACTTGACTTTCACCTAAAGCTCCCACTGAGTTCACTTTACCAGGACATTTTTCTGAATCCACTTTCCCCCTTACCTTCTAGGACATAAAACGAATGGCAACTATTCTGGAATTTCTCGGGCACTCTGCATTTTTGCGAGGTGAGATTTAGAGCTGGTGTCTTGGTGATAGGAATTCATGCCCACTCACTTCTCTTTCTGGCTTTAGTATCAGTTTTATGATTTGTTTCAAAAACACATTATCCATTCCCTATACTTGGCTGAGAAATCTGCAGGCTACAACCCTACCATTTAGGATGGTATCAGAGGGAGATACTGAATCATATGTGCAAAATTTCAGGCCTAGACTAGACTAGAAAGTCTGACTAATGCTTTCTTTACAGGAAAGGAAAGTGAAGTCCAGAGTGATTGCATGATATGTGTAAGATCATACACCTGGTCAGTTAGAGAAAGAGCCAGCGCCAGAACATATGTCTCCTGACTTTCTGCCAAAATTTGGATTATCTTCCCCCTTGGTAGGAATTCAGACACTAGGACTTCAGTAAAGAATGTAGAGTATTTCACTCCCAGCACCGCGGGAGCTGAGTGACGCACGAAGGATGCACATGGAAGTGTCTGATCGCTGAGATGCTGGGAAGATGCCCTTATACAGTAAGAGGAAGACCCTTGGGTACAGATGTAGCTTTAGCTACATTCTTTATCCTGAAGAGCCCACAGCTCTGTTCATCTTTGATCCAACAGCTTCTGACTTCTCGGGGGCTACCCTGACCGCTGGACAGATCTTACTGGAAATTCACGGCAGCAACAGAAAGCTTCGCGCACTCATTGTGTCACTGATTTCATACATTTGCTTTTGCACTAGTTCAGGAATAAACCGAAAACAAAGTGGCAATTAACCAAGTGCATCTTGTTTTTGTTCATCTCTAAACTCAAACCAGTCCTCTGTGGTCTGGTCTATTTCAGGTGAATTCCAGAAAGTCCCCTTTCACAACTTCTCCCTGGAAGCAGGGCACCAATTATATCTCATACAAGTAAAATAAAAAAATAAAGCAAGCTCCGACAGAGAGAGGGGTGTGTGGCTCTGAGAGGGTCACATAGATCCCACACCTGTCAAGGCTGTGCCTAGAAGCCACCAAGCCCTGAACAGGTGGGGATGAGTCGTACGTGGTCCGTATGCCACACGCTGACCTGTCACGGGCCATAGTATGAGTGCTGCCAAGCCAGCCACCACGTCTAACTAGACTGCAAAGGGGGCTTCCAGAGACTGCTCCCAAGGAGAAAGACCCCCACATAAAAGATGATGTCACCCACCTCCCTGAAGGAATGTTGTCACGGGCACTGAGGGGACAGCTGTGATGAGCCACAGTCTTAGAAGAGACCCTGGGGGGGCCAGGAACAAAGAGCAAATCTAGCACTATGGTGCCAGGAGTCTTACAAATGATCCTGTATTTTATTCTTTTTATTTTAACTTTATTCAAATTAATATGAGGGTACAATATTTAGGTTCCATTGTTCTGACTTCCAGGGTAAAGTTCCATTTATAGAAGAGCCCCTCACCCGGGGGGCGTGTTATACACCCTCAATGTGCACATTAGGTGAGATCCCGCCTCACCCCCTCCCTCCTCTGCCGGACATCCTCCCCCCTCCCCTTCCCACTTCCCTCTATGCCTGAACTGAACTATGACATTGCGTTATTGTTCTTATGAACATGTGATTGTTTATATGTTGATTTCATATGAGTATAAAGTACATTGGATATTTATTTTTCCATTCTTGCAATACTTCACTAAGAAGAAATTATTTCAACTCCATCCCGGTAAATGTAAAAGCTGTAAAGTCTCCATCTTTTTTAATGGCTGAATAATATTCCATGGTATAACAATCATGTGTTTTAAACACCCTCCTTCCAGGATACTGAAGTATTTTCTTGGTAGAATTTAAAATCTATCACAGACCCCAGGATGAAAAGGTCTAAAACATCCCAGTTGACAATGAGATATAAGATGATCCTTAACCTCACATTTCCTTGAACACGTAAAATTAATTTTTATTTTACAGTTAAGTGATTTGTGAGTACATCATTCTCACAGCCCCCAAAGAATGTGCCTGGCAGTTCTCTTGAGACCCCAGGGATGCAATTCTTTCACAGGTTCAGGCTGTGTGGACAGACCTGGGGCTCTTCTGACAGACTTGGAGTGACCCACAGCTCTTTAGAGATGAAAGCAAGCTTAAAGAAATAAATTACCAGTGCGGATGGTGGGACTAGGAAACACTGCAGGAAGAATAGCATTCCTGCTTATTATCTGCAGAACCAAGTATTCGCTGGCTTTCTACTCTTTTGATTTTTCAGGACAACGAACCAACTTGACTTCTCCAATGTGAGGAATTATCTACTTTGGAGGAGAGAGAAATGTGACCTCTCCACTAGTCTTCCTTACCCTAATTGTTAACCTGGCATGCTCTTGCTGTATGCGATTTGGTATTAGTAAGAGTGAAAAGTGCAAGCTGGGATCCTCAAATCTTTCCTATTCTGTTGGTGGCTCATTGTCCCACCAAAATTTCTTTGATAAGGACAGCCACAGACCTGAGGATAAATGCCCAAAGTCACCAACCCCATTGATAGACAGTTGCAACGCCGCATAGTTTCTTGTAAAAGAGAACATGCAGTACTATGACAACACTACCCACACAGGTAATTTCTTTCTTTAAGCTTGCTGTAGTCTCTGAAGAGCTATGGATCACTCCAGTTTTGCCAGAAGGCTCCCCAGATCCATGTCCACACAGCCTGAAGCTGTGAAAGGTTTGTCTCCCTTGGTCCATTTTTCAGTAGAGCTGGTCCTGCCAGGCCTCTTCTTGAGGGCTATGAGAATTATGCACACACAGATCACAGAATCGTAAAACACAAATGAATTTTAGGTGTCCGTGAAAATGTGAGGTAGAAGGATCATTTTATATCTCATTGTCAGTGTAGTTTGTTTAGACCTTCTCATCCTGGAGTCTGTGATATATTTTAATTTCTACCAAGAAATCATCTTAGTGTCCCACAGGAAATGAACTTGAACTCAAGTGATTGGGTCTTTTTTTGTTCATTAGCACTTAAACTTTCCAAAAGAAATAATTAGATAAGATTATGTCTTTGTCAAATACTTCTATGGCTAGGTGATGCCAACTATCTACTTATAAAGTGGCAGGTCTCTCTCAAGCCTACTGATATTGGGTTGGACCCTAGTCGTTATCCAATTCCAATCAGCTTTGTGCAGAGTACACAGAGTAACTGATTTTACTTCTCAAACAGCAGAATACACATAGTAACTGATTTTACATCTCAAACAACGCCTTCTGTGCAAGTCAGAGCCATTGAAGGAGGACAAGAGGATTTAGAAACCATTTTTTCTTAAAAGGTTTGTGGCATTGCAGGCACATAAGACTTCATGAATTCCTCTACGCACATCTAGCACCCTTGGGACTATCTTATTACCCTTAGGTCATCGCTGAAAAGGGATTTATTTTTATTATAGGTTGAATATCTCTGATCCAAAATCAGAAGGGATTTTTATTATAAGTTGAATATCTCTGATCCAAAAATCTGAATTGCTAAATCCTCCAAAATCTGAAACTTTTTGAACCTAACATGAAGCCACAAATGGAAAATTCCACATCTGACCTCTTGTGATGGGTCACCATCAAAACATCGGAAGACTTTGTTTCATGTACAAAATTATTAACAATATCATAGAAAATTGCCTTCAGGTTATATGTGTAAAGTGTATATAAAACAGAAACAAACTTTATGTTTAGATTTGGGTCACAGACCCACGATATCTCATTATGTATATGCAAATATTCCCAAATCCAAAAATATCCAAAATCCGAAACACTCGGGTCCCAAGCATTTTGGATTAGGGATACTCAATCCATTTGACAACATCTACTTTTGCTACACATTTTGAAAATGCTATCAAAAGACTTACCTGTTAGGGTACCTCTGTGAACTTCATCAGAAAAGTTTCCGATGGTCTTGTGATCCCCCAGATGAAAGAGATGACAGAAGTGCAAATTATTGTCATTGGGAGCTCAAGTGCAGTGGGGGGGGGGGGATTAAAATAAGAACAAAGGAAAGGAAATTAAATTCAGGGCTGTTCCTTAAAAGGTTGAGGTCTGATTTTGATCTTTAAAAAAATATCTTCGAGGAAAAGCTGTTTTCAACTCTGTCCGTCTTCTAACCTTTTGTAACGACTTTCATCTATTGCATGATTTGAGGGGAAGGAGGGAGTTGATGGTGATAAAATTATCATTGGACATAACATTTAAAAACAGCTTGTTTATATAAAATCATGGGAGCTGTCCCAAATATCTAGGTCAGTGCAAGCCAAGAGTTAAAAAGTGTTAACTGGAAGAAGCATAACCAAGAGGCAGGCTCAAACTAACATTCCTAGTCTATTAGTCAGCTCCTTGCTATTTATCCTTGCTACAGATACAATGTTTCAGTATAAACTCTGTAGGCACTGGAAGGCGTTACATTGTTATCATGGAGTTCTTTTAAGAATGAAGGTGTGACTGTCCCTGTTTTCCTCTTTTTTTTAGTCTCTCTGGAGAGTTTGGTCAGGTGGACAGTCACTTTTAATGCAGCCACTGTTTAGACTGCAAGATAGGTTTGCAGGATTCTGAAAGTTTATTCCCTCATTCATAAAAATTAAGACAATTTCCCCTCGAATATTTGACTAGAACACATAAAATATTTAAAAAATTAGCGTTAATCTTAAGAAATACGAGGAAAGCACCGTGTACATTAGTGGTCAGAGCAGGGAGTTGCAGAACCGAAGACCATCTCCCCGGTTCTCAGTCACAGAGATGTGATCTGCTCCGAGGCTCCCTCTCAAAGGCACAAAGAGATTCAATAAGGGAGAAATTGTTACGATTCTTTGGAAAGTGTTAATTGATGTCCAGATAGAAAGGATGAATGACTGTATGCTTGTGGGTGTGTGATTATAATGGGAAATTTAAAAACTCACTCTTGGTGGTGGAATGGCTTCAGGTGGTGCCCACCTCAGACAAAGCGAGATGAAATGGGCTATTTGGGGGCACCACTTCCTGCAAGCTTCCCAGTGAGAACCACTTCTCTACTCTGTCCCACTAAACACAAACACAGCAATGGCCCTGAGTTGTCACCACACCCTGAATCCCTCCTCTCTGTCTCCCTTTCGAGCTTTCTTATCTCTCTGCAAAGCAGTCTGAGACGCTGTGATGACATTGGCACTTGTCATTCTCTCCCAGCTCTTTTTATATTTTAACGTGGACAGTGTCTTACCTAATAGGAGTGGCGGAGATCTGGGCTCCTGTTCATTCCTTCATTTCTGCGTCCCTTCATTTTCTGATCATTGATTCAATAAACATTTATGGAGCATTGACCCTGCCACACAACATGCCCAAACTGGAAATGCAGCTGAGGAACAGGGAAGCATGATGTGGGCCCTCGTGAAGCTGACTTGGAAATAGACACCTAGAGGAAAAGACACTCCATAGGGGGAGGGCTTTGATGGGACAGCCGAGGAAGCTGTGAGGAGCTTCCACGGAGGGGAAAGGACTGCAGACAGACTGCTGGGGAGACGCTGGGGGCAGCCGTGCAGATTTTGATGCCCACCACTTAGGAGAGTAATGTCTTCCATCCACAATTAGGGCTAGTTTTGTTTAGAAGAAACTGACTAGGAAAAGAGGACAGGTATTGAATCAGGAGTCAAATGCCCTTAACAGAGCCTTGGCTCTGCCTCCACTATTCTCTGGAGAAGTTCTTTAACTTTTTTGAGTTTCAACTTCTTCCAGAAGAATTGACTTCTATAGTCTTGATGAGTTTTAAAGGTTTATGACAAAATGTCTTACGAATTCCTAAATTAACCCTTTCAAGCTGAGGGATTATATTCGAAGGTCCAAAATGGAGTTCTCCTTGGATATTTGCAAAGAATGAATTTTATCATCTATCCACTTTTCAGTAGAATTATTTATTTGTCACTAATGATGGCTGTACCTAGAATTGGCCTGAAGATTTGATGGAAGGGCTACGGTCAGATGAACGATGAGCATGTGTTCTGTGTTACCACCCACAGGCAATGAAGAGCAGGCTGATATGGGATCCTGCCCAAAGCCCAGCTGTCCCCTGTGACATCTTACCATGTCTTATCACATCAAGATCAGAATCCTTCCATCTGTTGCACATGGTGAATTTAATGAACCTAGCCAAGGGAGTGGGGTGTAATGATGAAACATTAAAGGAAAGAATAATTTTAAATCAGATAAGTGCACTTTGTTATGCAAACTTTCCTTGTCATTGAGCACTAAAAATCCTGACCCCCCTGGAGCCAAATCTGAATAACAACTTATCCCAGGCATATAATTATGAAAATTGAGAGGCATTTTGGATGTCATTGGATCTGAACCTACACTTTAGAGACGAGGAAGTGAGGCTCGGATAGGATAAAATAGTTGGCCAAAAACCCAGAGCTGGTTGGAAGCAGTCCAAGACCAGAGTTCTCATTTCCTGATTTCCAGGCTTTGAGGGTCTCCCTCCTTCCTCTTGCTGGCTACTCCAGATTTCACCTTTTCTATTCAAGAGGCACATTTCCAAAGATATCCTTGCCCCTCTTGGAGGCCATGCTGGCTCCTCACCTCTAGAAAGGAAGGATTTTCCTACCTGTTTTTAAATATACCTTTGCAGCTTCAGATCACTCAGCACCCACCCTGGGCGTGCTTCCTGAGAGGCTCTCCTTCTGGCCTCTGGACATCCCATTTCCTTTATTCTCTGCTTTCTTCATGGCCAACCACTGTCCCTGCTTTCAACCAAAAGCAAGATTGTTGAAGAACCAGTTAGAGGACTCACTTCCTCCCCTTCCATTATTTTGGGGTTTGCATGCATCTCTTGAGATTTGAATGTCATCACTGCAGAACAGATGCTGGAGCCATCAAGGCCAGACACAGACCGCTATGCCTCGTAATGCCTTTGGTGGAACTGTGCTCTGGGTCAAACCCTGTTCCTGTGTCGCTGCTCTTCAGAGGGTGTGCTGAAAGACAAGACAGAAACGCAGAGGGTCCAGCAACGTTGAGCTCCAGTACCAGCTTTAGCTCCAGCACTAGCTTTCTTCTCTCACCAAGGAACAAACCACTAGAATGGAAAATTCATGCTGCTCTACCCCTCCCCCCCAACTCCCTGGTACAAAGAACATAATGTTTAATTAAAGCAATTTTTGGCAAATGAATCTTCATTTTTTTCTAAGAGAAAGGAAATATGGTCATGTTTTGCTTTCTTTCAAGATGTCACAGCGAATAATTTGGGTACATACCTTACGGGGAAAGTCAGTAGACAGCAACAAAAAGAGCAAGATAAATGATGATCGTATTGATCCAAATAGAACAAAGACAGTTTCAAATCCATATCTCTAAAAATCATTACACACGTGCACACACTTACTGTTAGGAGATTTTAAGCAATCAATCAGCAGACTGTTACTAAACTCTTATGTGAAAGACACTGGTGGCTTTCTCTGATGTCTGCATTCAAAACTTCTAGTGGTCTTACAAGAAGAAAAGTGGGAGACACTTTCAGCAAGAAGAGAAGGAAAGTGATAATACATCCTGTGGGTGCTCTGACATGGTGCTGTCTAAGGCTGGGTCGTTGACCTGTTGGTTATTTTAAGAAGGGAAATTCTAGGAGCATCTAGGATTTGGCCATGAAAATTACACACCAAAATTCTGTAATTGAGCCCTTCTTGTCATCTCTCTCTAGGTGCCTTTCGGAGGCATCTCAGGTGATCATTCTCTCCAGCCATGATGCTGTTCATGGTCTTTTTCATCTCATTAGCCCTCTCCACTTGTAAGCTGATTATTAGTTTCAAAGGACTTTGCGTAGTTGGAAGAACCGAAGAACATCAAAGCACACGAGTGATCATTGCTACCATCTCAGATCTTTTCTTTCAATTCAATTAAATAATTAAACTGGCCCACATTTCAAAAGCTCCCAATAACTCCCATTGCCTTTAATTTTAACCTCAACATCTCACTCTTGTCATTCGAAACTCTGCCAAAGCTCCCAACCTTCCCTTGACGATGGTCCTGACCCTTCACAGCTGCACTGGCACCTTCCTGATCCTATCTGATTCTTAACTGAATGATTTACTGGTTTGACTACAACTCAGCATCCACCTTTCCCTCCAAAGTCCTCCCAATCATGCAAACTGGAAGAAACCTAGCTCGGCACCCATAGATCAGTGGCTGCTAGGGCGCCAGCCACAGACACTGGGGCTGGAGGGTTTGCACCTGACCTGGGCCTGCTAAACTACAATGACAACTGCAACCAAAAAATAGCCGGGCATTGTGGCAGGGCCCATCATCCCAGCTACTTGGGAGTCTGAGGCAAGAGAATCACTTAAGACCAAGAGTTCAAGGTTGCTGTGAGCTGTGACATCAAGGCACTCTACCAAGGGCAACAGAGTGAGATTCTGTCTCTTTAAAAAAAAAAAAAAACTGGAAGAAAGTTGGCCTGGAAGTGCATTATACATCCCTGTGGCTCGGTAGATGAGTATCTAAGTGTTTTCTGTGTCATGGTGATTTGTAGAGAGGATCATCTTCCCAGAGCTAAAGAAAATACAAGTTATTCAAAACCATGATGTGATAAAATCAACCTTAGGACAAATGTTTTTAAACAACAGCAAACATTCATACCCTTTGCTTTTATCACTTGATTAAAACTGGAAAATTTTTGTTGCTAGAGGCTTTTGTTCATGACATGTGTCAATGTACAAAAATTCAGTTGGTGTTGACGGGTACTGGTATTTTTCTCCCAACAGGGTCATTTGCAGGTATTTTTTTTAAAATTACACCCTGCTTCTGTGATTAAGTGCATCTACCCTTCGAGTGGAAGATGAAAATCTGTGAATCCACATCAAATCTTAAATATGAACTTAAAGCATACTAGTCCAGAGTTTTGTCCTAAGGAGGTACTCAAAAAATATTAAGTTGAAATAACTATCGAGGATTTAGCTTACTGGAAATCTAAGTGATTATCAACATTGCAGATCTTGGTGGGAACCCTCACTTGTAATTTGATTTCCAATAGGAAATACAAATTCAACCTTACCTTTATTTTCTTCCATGTCTTTCAAGAACGTTTTAAGAGTTTTGGAGTTTGAGGATCAGCCTTTTCTTAAACTGTATTTCTTTCATGCTGAATGTAATTCTGTAGTTTTATGAGATATTAAGTGTATTCGACTCATCATCCTACTTGACTTTACAAAAGAGTTATGTTTATGGAGGTGTTTTTCCTGCTAACAGGGAAAAAGGAAGAATTTTTTGCTAATTTTCTGATTACTTGAGGGTCAGTGAAACAGATTAACTGCCAATGACTTCTCCCATCTCAGCAATAGCAGTACTCCTGAACTTGGGTCCCTCATCCATTCTAAGGACAAACAGCTAATTTTCAAATCTGGTTTTAAGTAGTATTTAATAATGATAGTCATTGTTTTAGGCAAATGTTTTGCTTTGTTTTGTTTAGACAAATGTCTCACTCTGTGGCCCCAGGCTAGAGTGCCCTGGCATCAGCCTAGCTCACAGCAACCTTAAATTCCTGGACTCAAATGATCCTCCTGCTTCAGCCTTCTGAGTCAATGGGACTAAAGACTATTAAAAATTTTCTATTTTTAGTAGATATGGGATCTTGCTCTTGCTTAGCTGGTCTTGAACTCCTGAGCCCAAGGGATCCTCCTGCTTCAGGCTCCTAGAGTGCTAGGATTATAGGCGTGAGACAACATGGCCAGCCTAGGCAAAAGTTTTGTTGTTGTTTTGGTTGTACTTAGCTTAAGTGGCTCGTCCTTGAGTGGAATCACATCCTATGAATCAATAACAGTAATCAGTATCAGTTTAGGTTGAGCAATGTATAAGGCAACAACTGAGAATCTCATAAAAACACACGTCACTGAACCACAGGCACCGTGTCTCCTGGCCTTTTACTTTCAAATATCTCTTCCAGACAAAGACAGATATGTTAATGGATTTTTGCACTAGTCACAGTAGTAGAAAAGGTAGAAAAAGATGTTCGGCTTTGAGTCATTAGGGGTGATAGAGTGTAAATGCCATTGCCAGTTTGGATGCACTCATTTAACAGCTCAGAGTTGCTGCTGTGAATCTCGCAGGCTCTCCAAGTATAGAAAGAAGGCTCTAGGACCCTGACAGCGTTGCTCTATGACATCTTGCCACAGGTAGACGGCTGATTCTTCAGGGACCTCTGAGATACTTTGCTCTTTGTGTCAGCCACATCTGACCACTGGAAAGTAAAAGTCCTTAAAGGTCCTTACCTCTGTGTCCTCCAGGATGACAGATCTTTGGTGGGACCAGAGCAAGGGGCATTCGACTCCACTCAATTAAAACAGTAGTTTACTGAAATATCTGGATCACCACTTCATACTCCTATGCCAGTGATTCTACTGAATTACACAGCACAGTGTCTTTCTTGTCTAGGATTATATCCTTAGCACCTAGTCCAATGACTGCCACAGAGCAGACATTGAGTAAACAGATTTGGCTAGGTGAACTGCATGAGCTGCTCGGGGTAGGGGTAAAGAAATGAAAAATCTTGTTTAACTGCTGACCCTTCACTGCTATCAGGCCCTTAAGCTCCAACACCAGCCCTGAAGGGCAGCTGATAGAGACTATGGTGTTCACCCCACTTTATGCCTAGTCTCTGACGGTTCCCTCCATAAGTCTGCTGCTAAATGGAGTTCCTATGAGGTCTTCTGTGATATCAGCCCAGTTAGAAGTGGCTAGTGCTTTCTGGTAAGACTAGCATTCCTTGGGTAAGGCTGGGTATAGCTTGACCTGGATGGATGGTCAGTACCTGCTATGTTAACGTGATCAAACACTTTCCTCTTAGCATGACTCAGGACCCTCTTTTGAGTTTACTCTTCTATGACTTTGTCGAAGCTAGTTAATTTTCCCTCCCTTCTCTGCCACATTGGTGGTAAAGAGGAAATATTTGCTCATTCACACAGCTCAAGCCAGACTTCTAGTGAGTATGTCTGTGAAGTTTTGCTATTAGTACAAATTCTAAGAAACAAAAAGAAGAAGTTATAATGTGTCCTTACTATGATATAAATGTGTATATGAAGATACAGGAGAAATACTATGGAAAATCTAGTGGTTAAACCAGAGAATAAACATCAGAGAATTATTCAGTATGTCTGTACATGCTAAAATAGCACGTTATCTTTGGCAAATCAGTGAGCCCTCTCTGTAACTTGGGTTTGTTGCAGAGGTGACTAACAATTTAACCGTTCTTCTTGTTAGTAGGCTAAGAATTCCCTCTGCCCACCTGAGAGCTCTGCTCTGAAGAGATGCCATTGTTCTATGCCACAACCCATTGGGCTCTATGAAGACAAGGACCTTCTGTCCTGTCGAGTGGTGGGAACGCAGTACCTCGAACAATGCCTGGCCCACGATAGATGCTCAAGGAATAGTCAATGAGTCCATCAGCGAATCATTGAGGTGCTCAATACGCCCAGTGAATCTGCTCTTGTTCTAAACAAAGTTACAGAGTTTGTTCTACTCAAACAAACAAGCTCACTCTTCATTTTATAGGAAAAAAAAAAAGAAATCAGCCCAATAGCTTTTTCTTTTTTTTAACTATAAATGAGAGAAAAAAAAAAATCACCCAAACATGTGAAGTTGTGTAATACACAAATACAGACACCAAACATTATTAACAAAATCCAATTGTTTTTAACTGAGCTCAATCAGATCATTTCTTACTTTGAAAATCGGCAAATAAATCTGACTTGCTTGGCAGGCATTTTCAACACTTCAGAAGAAATTGCTGGATTGACAGAAAGAATCTTAGAGAATTACATATGGAAGTTCAAAAATTGAATTACGTAATATCCAATTGATTTAAAGAAATGAAGTGCCTATTCCTTTCCCTGCTGGGCTAATTTTCTATTCTAATTGACTATAAGGTGACATTTAGCAACTATCAAATAGCTGCATGTGTCATGGGCCTTCTTTCCCCCTCTCTGACCTTAGGTTGACCTTTCACCTTTCACTTCACAGCTAATTAAATCCAGGGACAGTTCAGTGAGACATTCTTCACTGAAATATTTAGTGAGGGTCTTGCATTCCTTCAGACTTGTCCCAATCACTATGTCTACCTCCCCATAGTACATCTGCTTCAGTGTCACAATATTTTGTCAAAAAACTATAGCACTGCCATGGTAACACCATAAACCTGTCCCTCACCCAGCTCTTTAAGGAGTTTATAAAAGTCCAGCTGTAAAAATTGGCCATAGGCGTTTGAGCTGGTTGTTTTATGTATAGTAGTTAACCTCTTTTCCCTTTCTTTCTTCACCACTCCCACTCCAAAACCATTCTATGAAAAACATTTACAAAGTAATTTAACATTTATTTAGCCATCAAAGAGTAAACTGGAGTTGAGTGCAAGTTGACTTTTCTTTTCTTACTACTCTACTGCTTTCTAAGGTCAAAATTGTCACCTTTTTTTTTTCCCCCAAGTGGGTGAGTTTAGCTGAAACCAGAAGTTGGTTTTTTATCCCCCTCTCATTTCCTCTTACTTGTAAGTCTTCACTTCCCCAAATGCCTTTTAAATTCAGTGAGAGCCTCATATCCAGGAAAAACACATGGGCGTTCATGGAAAGGGAACAGGGCTGGGAGGGACAGATCATTCTAGCACAGTTAACCCCCATTTTTCTGGAACACACGTAACTCTACTCAAAATGGGGTGAATTTGTTCCTTTCATTTTTGTTTTTTTTCTTCAAAGCTACATGAGGTATCTGAGTCTCCCTTTTTCCTAATGGTTAGAGGCTTTCTCTTTGCCCTGGTTTGGGTATATGCCATGAAATCCCCTTTGTCCCTGTCCTAAGTTTTTAGACAAAGTTGGATGAGATTGGACAAGAGAGCCTGTGTCACCCATGGAAAGGAAGTTTTGTAGGGCATTTTTTCCTCTTCCACGAAAAAGGACCGAAACAGTGAGTAGATAACTGCAGCTGGAACAGAGCCTCTAAGAGAGAACTTGAAATTCAGCAGTGTGGTCGCAGGAGCCTCTGAGTACAGAAGGAGAGGGAAGTGAAGCAGCTGGCTTAGTCAGGATTAGCTGGGAGCCAGAGGAACAAAGGAAGTGAGAGTGCCCCTACCCCACCTCTGCAGTCGGGGCTGCAGTAGATCCCCTCGACCCTCACAGGTCCCAGGACTGGCGTAGGAAGCATCGGCCTAGTTTGAGAGAGGGAGCTTCTACTGGGTCCCATACCTCCACCTCTCCTTAAAAGGCAACTGTATGGCACTATTTTGAGAGCCCAACAGCTATGACATTGCTACTTCCCTGAAGCCCCCTGACCTCCCCTACGTCCACCCAGGCTGCCTTAGAACAGCCGAATGATCCAAGGGAAGGGAAATCAGTGTGTCCAAGGGATGCCTGGACCGCCTTGTTTTTTGCAGTGCTATTCGCAAAAGCTAAGGTATGGCTGTAACCTAAGTGTCTGCCAAAAGGTGAATGGGTAAAGAAAAGGTGGAATTATATATACATAATAGAATGCTATTCAGCCATAAAAAAGAATAAAATCCTGCCATTTGCAGTAATATGGTTGGAACTGGAGGTCATTATGTTAAGTAAAACAAGCCAGGCTCAGAAAGACAAGCATTGCATGTGTGTTCTCACTTATACGTGAGAGTTAAAGATGTTGCTAGGACAGAGGGAGAGGGTAAAATGACACATACTCAAGGCTGAGAAAGGGAGTGGGAAGGACGTGTCAAGGTGGGGAAGAGGGAGGTTGGTTAATGGGTACTTAAATATGATTAGATAGAAGAAATAAGTTCTCATGTCCTGTAGCACAGCGGGGAGACTATAATTAACAGTGATGTATTTGATTTATGAAGAAATGATAAATGTGTGGGGTGACAGAAGTCCTACATACCCTGATTTGATCATTACACATTGTATGCATGTATCAAAATATGTGCACATACTATGTATCAATTAAAAAAATAAGTATACAAGTGCAGTTATGTTCATTTATATAACATTTAATAGATTAGATGCCCTTAAGAAAAATCCATTTGGAGGTTTTGATAGAGTTGTCACATTGGTGGCATGACCTCAGGGTAAATACAGAATGTCTATAAGTAAATAGTTTCTGCCAAAAGGAAAGCCAGTGGCCAATACTGCATATATTAGTAGAAAACCAAGTTAGGGTGCCTCCAGGCAAAAGGGGTGGGGTCTGTTCTAAGGCTGGGAGCTAAGGCTTGTGTCCAAGATGCTCCAGGAGTGACTCTGATTGACAGGCCAGGCCGGCCCAGGCACAATGATGTCAGTGAAGAGCTTGAGGAAGCTTGTCTCTGGGATCTTCCTGTCTTCTGTTTTCCTGCCAGTCTGCCTTACGTATGAGCACAATACTTGATACCTAGTACAGGCGCTCAATGTATAGGCTCTATGTGATTGATTGGATTTTACCTTTTAAATTTTGAATTAGCAATGACCTCAGAAAATATAAAATTACATCGAAAATCCAGAGACTTGGAATGTCTTGAGACTGTTCACCATAGCCTAGCAAATGAGACAACTCAGCTCAAATAAAAAAAAAATCCCCCTCTTCTCCAGTGACAGTGTGTGGCAATAACGTCAGAGTCCTCACTTATAAAATGACAGAGTCCCAGAAGAGTTGCAATGTAGATGGTTATCAGACAGCTTTAAAAAACTGTTTTCATGCACTTGGCAGCTCGGAATTTCCCCTCTCTCCCCCACCACCTCGATGTCAAGAGCAGCTACAGATGTGGAGCAACTCTGTCAAGGGCTGCTCAAGTTCATCTGAGATCACTCTGGAAAGTCCCTCCTATGAGTGGGTCAGTATGGTGCATTTTGTAGGATAAATGGATTTCACTATAACCACCATTCTTAACCAATGTCTGTTATATTCCAGGCAGAGGCAAATCCACAGAAAAGTCGAGTCATTTCCAGTTTCCATATAAAAAACAGAGTTTTGTATGTATTAGTGGGATGAAGCCAGGTGGATGGATGAGATCACCTACAAGGGAGATAGGAAGGAGTCAATGTCAAAATCTTGAGGAACTCCAAAGTTTAATAATTAAATAGTAAGGGATAAGCTTGAAAAAGGCACTCCAAGAAGTGGTCTGAAGTATAAACTAGGATAAACCAGGAGCATGTGGGGCTGCAGAAATCCAGAGAAGTAGCAGGTTTAGAACTGAATTATTTCCTCCAAAATATATACACTGAAATTTCAAACCCCAATACAACTGTATTTGGAGGTGGATCCTTTAAAGTAAGTAAGGACCCACCTTACCTTTAAGGTAAGTGAGGTCATATGGATAGGCTCTAATCTAATTTGACTCATATTAGGACACTGACTCACACACAGAGGCAAGAGCACGTGAGGACACAAGCCAAGGAGGGAGTCCTCAGAAGAAACCAACCTTGCTGAGCCCTGGCCTTCAGAACTATAAGAAAGTACACTTCTATGTTTACATTGCCCAGTCTATGGGGCTTCATTATGGCAGTAATACATGCAGCAAAGAGCCATAGTTGGCCTATGATAAAGTTGTTTGGGGGAATAATAATGACGATGCAAAACTAAATTGGAAATGGCCGGGCGTTGTGGCGGGCGCCTGTGGTTCCAGCTACTTGGGAGGCGGAGGCAGGAGACTTGCTTAAGTCCAGGAATTGGAGGTTGCTGTGAGCTGTGATGCCACAGCACTCTACCCAGGGTGACGGCTTGAGGCTCTTGTCTCAAAAAAAAAAAAAAAAAAAACTACATTGGAGCATGTTGAAGGCTAAGCCTAGGTTAGTAAATATGTAGAGAGGGGGCGTCTAGATAATTCTTTCAAGAGATTTAAACGTTAAGAAAATGAGAGAGACAGGGCGATGGGCTGGGAGAAATGTGGGCTTTCAAGATTACAAGGATTAAACTTGAAAAATGTCAATGAGAAATAAGGTCATCTATGCAAAAATCACCTTAAAAGGCAACATATCTCTCAGATTAAAGAGCAGACTTACAACTCAATCACCATCTCAACATTTATAAAAACAACAACAAATCAGCAATAATCTCATTTGTTGAACAACTAATATAAGTCAAGTTATGACCTCCAAGCTTTATATCTTTTACCTAATATTCTCTTCACAGCATAATGCCCGGAGCCTGCTACGTATTCAATATGTATTTTCTGAATGAATAATGAATTAAGCTACATAGTAGGTGTTATTATTATTTCCAATTTTTATGTGAAGAAATTAAGGGTCAGATATTTATATCTTTTACCTAATATTCTCTTCACAGCATAATGCCTGGAGCCTGCTACGTATTCAATATGTATTTTCTGAATGAATAATGAATGAAGCTACATAGTAGGTATTATTATTATTTCCAATTTTTATGTGAAGAAATTAAGGGTCAGATAGTTTCAGTAATTTTCCCATGGTTTCTGTGGTTCTAAGGTATAATCAATAATGTAGACACATTTAAAGAAAAGATGCATCAAATCAAGGAAAATGCCGTAAGTAAAAATACAGAGACAGGAGAAAGGCAAAAACTGAGGACACTTTACATTGCTGTCCAGGAGAAAGAGGAACGGGTCAGCAGCACTATTGATTGGTCTTGGAGAGTAGAACTTTCTCCTGGAAAAAATGGTGCAGGAGGCTGGGTGTGGTGGCTCACGCCCGTAATCCCAGCTCTCGGGAAGGGCAAGGCAGGTGGATCACCTGAACTCAGGAGTTCGAGATCAGCCTCAGCAAGAGCGAGACCCCGTCTCTAAAAAAATAGCTGGGCAATGTGGTGGGCGGTTATAGTCCCAGCTTGGGAGGCTGAGGCGAGAGGATTGCTTGAGGCCAAGAGTTTGAAGTTGCTGCCAGCTGTGATACCACAACACTCTGCTGAGGGTGACAAAGTGAGACTCTCTCAAAAACAAACAAAAAATCTAGTGATTACTTTTAAATTTAGTGACTACATTATTCCAACACTCACACTCCCCACCTGGGAGCTGGGGGCCAGACTGGAGACTCTGCAGACCCCTGTAACAGTTCTTAGTAAGAACGGGGGTGAGGAACCTGTGGCCTTGGAGCCACACGTGGCCTCCTGGATTGTTGAGGGCAGCCTTTTGAGTGAATCTAGGCTTTACTGAATCCAAATTATTAAAATACTTTTAATAAGGGGATTTGTTCTGTGAAGTTTGGGTTTGGTTCAAGGGCCACACTTGGGGATCTGGAGGGCCGCACGTGGCCTTGAGGTCAAAGGTTCCTCACGCAACTGGACCCTCCAAGAATGAGACACCAAAATGAGATTAGCCACACCAGAGATGTATTAGGAGAGATACCTTTGGGAGAAAAAGGGCCATCTCATGCAGAGGAGGCTGAGAGAGCCATCAGACTGTGGAGGAGAAAGGGAAGAGAGCAGGATGGTCTGGAGGAAGCCTGTTAGAACGCAGCGGTTCTAAGAAAGTATGCGTGTGGTTGACCCTCTGCACCCATGGGTTCTGCACCTGCAGATTCAACCCACTGTAGACTGAACATTTCAAAAGATAATAATACAAATATAAAGCAACCACTTACATGGCACTTACATTATATTAAGTATTATAAACAACTGGAGATGATTTAAAGTATATGGGATAATGTTCACAGGTTACATGCAAATACTTTGCCAGTGTGTATGAGGGACTATAAGTATCTGAAGATTTTTGGTGTCCAAGGGGATCCTGGAACCAGTCCCCTGCGGATACTGAGGAATGACTGTATTGGCAAGAAGCTGATGGGCAGTCCTGGAGCCCTGGATGCCCATCAGAGAAGTCCTTATCTTCTCAGAGAGCTCCTGTTTCATATCACTGCCCCACTCAGTCATTGACAAGGGGCAGCCCAGGGAAAGCATGGCCTTGGGCTTTGACACGTGTGCTGCCTACTACAGCAGAGCCTTGGCACCAATGTGATGGCATATTTCACAGTGTAATAGTGGAGCTGTTGGTTAATTATGCCACCTGCAGCTGAGATCTGAAAGTCCTATTATCACAGCCGTCTCAGGGCCCATGTCTATTTGTAGCCTAGAAATCAAAGTAATTATTTATCTAAATAAGTGAATCTGAATTTTAAAAAATCGTAGTCTCTTGTTAACTACCTAAACATTCATAATGCCACTCAGTTAAATAAGTCGACCAATAGCATTGTAATTCAGGTGCTTGGTAGAAGATTCATCTTTAGCCATGAATGTTTATAATATATTGATCTCTCCTAAAATGGTGATTTTGTATCTTTTAATAGACAAGAGAAGGTAAAGAAGAAGGAAAAGGAGGCAGCGCGTGTGGCTCAAGGAGTAGGGCACCAGCCCCATATACCGGAGGTGACGGGTTCAAACCCAGATCCAGACAAAAACTGTAAAGAAGGAAAAGACACTCTTTCTGTTCCGCTTTCTAATGACCTCATGAGTTAATAGCCTTGGATCAGCTAGAACTGTAGCTTGCCTTTTCTTTCCTTCCATATTGTAGCCCTCCTCCCATGCTAGTTCCCGTCAAAGTTGTTCCTCATATTTCTATTGCTTTACCTAGACCCAAAAGTCAAACACAAAGGCACTTGTTCTTAATCATTTTTAAAAGGAACCCACTCATCCATGAATACACGCTCATGTTTTTATAAAAATGTGATTCAACAAGCATATACCGAGAACACACTTTTTGCAAGGTGGGATTGAGTGAGCCAACAGTGTATGATTTTCTAATAAAGGAAATGAGCAAAGGAGAACAACTGGCCTGCTTTTCCCAGCACTCTGCACTAAGACTCTTGTAGTCCAACATTTTTTTTTTATAAAAGCTGAAAACTGAGTCACAGAGTAAAGAATGATTTTCATGCTTCCTTGTAGGTCAATCCCAAAGTCAGAAATGTTACCTAAAATTTTCTAATCCTGCACCACACTGAACAACTGCCTTGAGATTGCACTACTTTCACAAATTGAGCACATTAATGCCTGAGGGCCATTCAATTGGGGCCCAAGAGGGGCTAAATAACTACTTTTGCAACTAAATATTGATTTTGAGCATTCTGTCATGTTAGACATATCATTTCTCTTGAACAAAGCACTTTTTTTTCCAGTATTGAAGAGGAAAAAAAAAATAGCCATTGGACAGATTTTCTTGCCTCCTAATACGTATAATATTTACTAAACAAAAATTTCATTTTTAAATTTACCAGCAACCATGTTCCTTTTGCTTCTGTTATTCTCCACAGCAATACCTGTGCATTTGGGATTTAAAGTGGCAGAAAAAAGAGGGCCACATATTAAAATAAAATGGAGGTTTTCTTTTATAGAGTGAAAGAAGCCAGAAATTAATAACTATATAAAAGATTTTGCAGGTATCTTTTTTCTTTTTCTAAGCATTAAAACCTCAACTCCCCTATCCATAGAGCAGCTTGACCAACATCATTTACTGTTTTGGTTTTTTTTTAAACTTTCTTTACAGTTTTATCATCTACTGTTTCTAGGAAAGCACAACACCACTGCAGAACTTCACTTACTTTTCTTGAAGTGTGGATTTACTGGGAGCTTTATGCATAGGAGGTAGAGCATGCTAGGACGTGAAGCAATTCAGACGAGTTAACACACCTTTCTTGGGTCCCCAAAAGTCTATTTCCTATTATAAAGCTTCAAGATCATAGTCTTAGACAGATCCCTGAGAAGTGTCACCCAGTGCTTTGATGACTACAGAAATGGTGAAAACAGGCTTGGAGACAGCAATCAGATCTGCATGGGCAGCCCTCTGAAGCCAGAGGCTGCTGCTGTACATTGGGGTGACACCGTGTTCTTTCCAAGACTTGACCTGAAACTATTACCCATGGATATATGAATGTCAGAGACTTCTGTCAATTTTATTTCAAACAATAAACTACTATACTTTTATGTGTGGTCTTTGGTCAATAATGCTAGCTCCCATTCTTATTTAGTTTGGCCACGCTTCCTGGAATTTTATGGCAGAAATAAGCTCAGACTTCCTGTACAGATGACAATCTATATAATCTTTATCCTAGTTTGCAAAGACTTCAGAAAATGCGATTATGCAATTTTTCTTCCAGAAAGTTCTCTTTCTCTTTTTGTCTTTTTAGTGGTTCTCGTTTCTGTAAAAGTTTTCTTTTTTGTTTGTTTGTTTTTCTTTTTTCAAAATATATACATGAGGACTTTGGCTAGGTAATTTCTCCACGAATTTTCCGGACTGCGGTAATTGTTGTTGTCTTACACTTCACTCACAGATCTTATATTCTAGATTTAAATAACTCCCAGGGCCTTCTTTTTACTTAATCATGGAATAAGTTAGTTGAATGTGTATCTTGGGCGAGGCCCACACTGGGTGCTACGCTGTGGTTTATATCTGCAGCTATGCAAGATACTCTTGTGCTTGATTGAGGCTGATCCTTTTCCTCTAGGTTTGCTTCACATTAACAAATCAGGGAAAGAAAAAACAGGGGAAAGACTGCTCCTTCCCTCCCTCCCTCCTTCCCTTCCAGCCTTTCTGGAAGCGAGGAAAATCTTCTAGAAATCCTCCAGGGCGTCAGACCCAAACCCTTCTGGCACCAGGGACTGGTTTTAAGGAAGACAATTTTTCCTTAGTACGTTCTTTGTCCTGGGGGTTGGGGACTGCATCTCGAGAGTTTTCTCCTATTTTTTCATTGACTGGGATTTCATTCTAAGACCACTACAAAAACTTTCACTACCAAAAGGTGGGATTAGCATGTTTGGCTTGGACTAACCCTTTCGGATGGAGTAGATGTTGGGGAACCAACCACAATAACTCCAATAGGCACGCAAAGAAATCATGGAGCGGGAGATAAGAACTGGTGCACCATGAAAGGATAGAAAGGGCTCTGTGTGTTAAATCTGTACAAACTATTTCTAGCTAGGGATTAAGAAAAAGCTAACTTTTGAACTGAAGACTGGATTTAAGTTCAGAAAGATAGAAAGGAACACTATCAAGAACACTTAAATTGCCAATCGAGAAATGACAATGGGAAAGAACAAGGCAGTGTAGGGTTATGAGTGACATTTGGTGGAGATAAAAGGCACATGAATGTGCCCTGGTTAGCTTTGCTGTGTTAAAGAATAACCACTGCCTCTCAGAGGCTTCTCTCCACCACCACGTATGCCCTGCTCACAGCTCTGCTGGCAGCCTGCAGCGCTGCTTGACCTGCACCAAATGTCTTCTGACTGGACAGGCTGAAGGACAAGCCCTATGTGGGACATACTGCTCACACAGCAGAGAGTAGAAACCAAACCTACACTGAAGTTTCTAGGGGTCCAGTGGCCTGGGGCTTTCGCTCTGAGATGAAGCTGTATTTATGGCATCTTACAACTCCTACCTGGAAGAAAGAAGCTGCTGAGAGTTTTTGAGGTCTGGAGGCAGCAGATGTCACAGGGGTGCCGGTCTCAACAGTGCTCCAAGTTATCAGGGACACAGATAGTTTCTCTCCAAACCATTCCAGGCCAGGAGATAAGGTGCTGCATGACTTAGGCACTTTGGTCTGCCACGTCATCGGATGGGGATGCAATGTCTGAGGTGCTATGTGGAATCTCCAAGAGCCTCAGTGGGACAATCACTATGCAGAACTTTAGAACTGGGGTGCATAGCTATGCCCTCAACTCTTCTCCTTCTGAGGAACAGCTGCTGACCTGCTGTTGGTAGTGAATGGATGTCTCACCATAGGAACCAAACTACTATTGCACAGACCACAACTGCCTTTACAAAATAAGCTTTTCCTTCCAAATCTTGCATATGGGTAACACTGGCGAATTCTACCCATGAGCAAGATAGAGTGAAGGATTTGGGGAAAGCAATGCCTGGCTTCTTGGCAAATGCATGGGAAGCTTGGGGGGGGTGGGGGATGGGGGAGGTAGTTGGCAAAGGCAATCCACACAGAAGAGGAGAGGGAAATGAGATGGGAAGGACAGACTGGGGCTTCATCATGGACGTCCTTGAATGCTTACTAAGAAAAAAGACAATAGAGAGTCTACGTTTGTATGTGGAGAAATGGCATGATCAGGGATTTACTTTGAAGCTCTTTCAACTTCTCTATAGGTAGGAAAGTGACAGGTGGACCCAACAGAGTCATAATACTCTTAACTGCGTTCCTTTGTGCCTGGCACTGAAACATACGATATTCTTACGTGACATTCTGTAACCCTTTATAGAGTATGCTTGCAAGAGAGATTTTATCATCCCTACTTTAAAGATAAGAAAACTGAGGCTCGGAGAGATTAATGAACTGGCTGGACTTCTCTTCATTAACGAAGTGTAGGAGCTAGCATCTAAGCAGGTGTTCTGGATTCCAGCATCCAAATTCTTTCCACCACATTAGATGGTCTCTACCTGTGAGATTAGACAAAGAAATAGCACCCAATAGCCAGAGGGCCCAAGGGCAAGTAATTTGGAGGGAATGAAACTTCCTCTTTGCATTCATTCCTTCATTTGTTCCTCCATTCAATAAATAACTTATTTAATACCAAGAAACATTCCAGACGGTGAAAGAGATCCTGTTGTTATAAAAATTGTTGAAGGGCTGGGAGTTACACAAATCAGAGGAGATTCAAAGGGCACTATTTGAAGGGTACTATTTTAAACCATGAATATTTAAGGTGTTATAATTTGGGTCTGGGTGAATCAAACTCGGGAAATTATAATTGCTGATTTGCCACCTGGCCCCCTCTGACTCTAAACTGCAAGAGGGTAGAACTATGTCTTTTTCCTAGTGTCCTGCACATAGTAATTCATCAATCAAGATTTGATGAGTAAATGTTGGAGTGACCAGCAGAATGAGTAGGAACCACAGATAATTCACTTCAATGGCAATGGCAAGAATCTCCTGGTAGGCTTCCCCTTGTTGATGGTACTGGTCCTTTAAACCTGGAGTACCATCTCTCCCTTACCCATTCCCCAGATTCAGTGAGAACAGCCCAATCCCTCTCTTCCTTCAGCAAGTCTCACTTCCCACTAATGCCTTGCCATGGGGTAAAGTGTCTAAAACAGAGACCTCATTTATCATGTTATTCTCCGATGACAAAGGTCCTCCATTTGACTCCAAAGCTTAGTCTGATGTCCAAGTTCTCTTTGAGAATTTACCTTCAGTCCCCCTTGTAGGCTTTATCTCCATCACTTACCATCTTTGCCTGGTGGTTTCTGGGGTGGGGTGGGGTTCCCAGCAGGTCAGAGGTTTTTAGCTAATGGCGGTTGGATGAATGAGCCTACAGACTGAGTGCTAGAGAGGCTCTGCTTGGCTCTGAGAGGCTTTGATCCAAGCTTCTTTGTCTGGGTGTTCACGCTGGTTGTAGACTGCCCCATGGCCTATTGTCTGCCCTAAAAAAAAGGAGAGACTTTCCATGAATTTCCGTCCTGAAGCCCCTCTCCTAGGTAGCGGTAACCTGGGGTAGTGTGACTCTGACCGCGGCTGCCCCTGGTGGACCACCCTGTGGAAGAGTGGGAGAGATTTAAATCCAAGATGCCGGGCCCTTGGGTGAGCCTGCCCCGTGTTCACCCTGACTCTGGTATTCTGACTAATTCGCCCTGCGGCCCGGGCTAATTTGTGAAAAGGGAAGACGCACATTTGACATTATGTGAAACTGGGGCTTGCACTGTGAATCACTCCGTGCCTAACATCAACACCTATACTCAAAAGGAGGCAGATGTCATTTTTTAAAAATGTCCAATAATGTTGAGGATATGACCAGACCTGCTCCCTTTCAGCTAAGAAATAATTCTCTCTCCTTTGTGGCAAGTATGAAGGTGACAGCCACCTTTCATCTTCTCTGACAAGATAACTTAGACATTTTCCTCAGGGAAAGGCGATTGATCATTTGGTTCTGCTGAAGAATAACGTGGAGTGTGTGAAGGCATGCACAGAGCTCTGTCCTTTGTAACTGCCTCCTTTGAAAACATGTGAGAACACACAGGACGCTCTTCATTAGACAAGGAGCCCACTTGGGATTTTTATTTCTAAAGGCTCTTGAGTACTAGGGGTTATGACAAGAGACCATTTTTGTTCCACAATGTAGAGCAAAAGTGCTCTCCTCAGCCCTGCAAACATGCCCCTGAACTGACTACTCTGGTCAACATTGATCTGTCTCCTCTTTGAACTCCTCAAAGCTCTTTCTAGCTGAAACTTACTGCAGAACATTTATTATATATATATTATATTGGGACATTTGCTGTCCTCTTACGTTTCATGTTGTTTCAGGTAGATATAACACTTCTCTAGGACGAGGGACCTTACTATATGCTTTCTTACTAACCCCTGCAGGGCTCGGGATGAAGCTGAGAACATAAATGGTGTGCAGTAAATAATTTGGTGGATAAGGTCCCAAGCCCAAGGAGTAAAAAGGATGTGTGAGAGATTGCATTATGTCCACTTCTTTTGGTGCAACTTTGTAAGAAGCCATCATCAATTTATAACTGAGCATTATTTCTTTTTATAACCTAGATAACAAACAATGCTCCAAGACCAATGACACATACGGTTTCCTAGCAACCTGAAACTGATCTCTTAGCCTGTGCTAACATGAGTATGGTTTTTAGCAATAGGACTGAAACAGCATCACTTTCTTGAACCTAACAAAGGTGCCTCTACATGAAGCGTTCTACGCACCTGTCTGTTGTCAGATCTTCAAAATGGTAACTGAGAGCTGCCAGGGGGAATTTCACAGAGTAAAAGTGATTGGATGAGTTATTTTAGGAAAAACAATTGACATACTAAAATTCTTTATTCAGACTACAGAAAGGCCAGTAAAAGATAAAAATTTTATAAAATCATGAAGATAGGCTCAGTGCCTGTAGCTCAGTGGCTTGGGTGCCAGCCATATACACCAGGGATGGTGGATTTGAACCTGGGCCAGGTCTGCCAAAGAACAATGACAACTACAACAAAAAAATAGCCAGACATAGTGGCAGGTACCTGTAGTACCAGCTACTTTTGAGGCTGAGGCAAGAGTATCGCTTAAGCCCAAGAGTTTGAGGTTGCTGTGAGCTGTGATGCCATGATATTCTATCAGGGGTGACATAGTGAGACTCTGTCTCAAAAAAAAAAAAAATTGACCATAGAATTACAAAGTTTGTACTATAATTCTACCAATTAAAGACACTTGGCAAACAATAGGCTTGGAGAAGCCCTTATACAATGATCACATGACTAAAGATTGAATAGATCTTAAAAGTACTAAAATCAATTAATGGTGCATAGAGCCACAATATATTATTAAAGAAATCAGGAACACTTGGAGTTCTTGGGCTAAAAGGCAAATTACCATACTTTCTTGCAAAAGTCCTACTTGATGGCGTTCTCAAACATATAATACTGAGGGACTAAGGGCACTGGGTTTCCCTATTATCATATATATTCAATTCTTTTTTTTTTTTTGAAGTATACTTTGTTTTTGTTTTTTTTTTTTAACAAGTGAACAGTTTATTAAGAGTTAAACAAAGGTATGATGTGATACAGTACAAGCAAGACACTCAAGATAGTTATAATAGTACTACTCACACAAAAACTTAAATTTCACCTCAAAAAAAATCACAAGACCCAAAAGAGAAAGCAATTTCACTGTTATAAGATAAGATACTTCATGCAAGTATTAACTCTACCCCCACAAAGCAACTCCACTATCTGGGAATACTGCTATGCTAACATATTAACCACAGTATAATCATTCATAGGAAAACAGTAATTAAGCAATGAATTGAATTAAATAACAAAGTTCAAACTGTCATAAACTCATAGACCACAATGATTTTACAAAACACGCAATTCCAGAAATCTTATAAACAATAAAAGAAATATTTCAATATCATTCTGCTTGATCTGGATACACCTGATATTGAAATTGGAGAAAATATATTGTTATAAAGCGAAATTACAAACATGTTTCACTTATAGGTGAGGATGCAATATCCTAAACAACATATTGACAAATTGAATTACAAAATATTTTGTAGTCAGAATTGAATCTAATTTATATGAAAGTTAGACACTATTTTTTTGTTTGTTTTCTTTCCCTCACCCCCTCCCTCCTTCTCTGCTCTCTCCTTCCCCCATGCCCCACTGTGTCATTTATTGTCATTAATTGTCCTCAAATCAAAGCTGAATACATAGGATTCATGCTTCTCCATTCCTGTGATGTTTCACTAAGAATAATATGTTCCACCTCCATTCAGGTTACTACAAACGCAGCAAAGTCTCCATTATTTTTGATGGCTGAGTAATATTCCATGGTATACATATACCATAACTTACCAGTCCACTCCTGGGTTGAAGGACATTTAGGCTGTTTCCACACTTTAGCAATTGTAAATTGGGCAGCAATAAACTGCCTCGTACAAATGTCTTTATAATAAAAGTTTTTTTTTTCTTCTGGATAGATGCCCAGCAATGGGATTGCAGGATCAAACGGGAGGTCTAGGTTGAGTTCTTTGAGCTTTCTCCATACTTCCTTCCAAAAAGGTTTTATTAGTTTG
>CAUYON010063574.1:0-17275 GCA_963573935.1 Arctocebus calabarensis
TTGCCTCAGCCTCCCAAGTAGCTGGGACCACAGGCACCCGCCACAACACCCAGCTATTTTGTTTTGTTTTGTTTTGCAGTCGGTCGAGGCCGGGTTTGAACCCGGCACCTTTGGTATATGGGGCTGGCGCCATACTCGCTGAGCCACAGTTGCCACCCCCCTTCTCTAAGCTTTGATTTTTCTCTCTGCTCCTCAGCTTTCCAGTATGTAAAACAAATCCAATGACCCTACCTTGACAGGCATAGAGTAATGGAGTACATGTACCAGCTGAAACAAAACTGCCCTGAGGTCAATATCAGGCCCTACCATTGCCCAGCCATCTGTCTACTCTTGGTGAGTTATTTCACTTTGTGAGCCTTGGCTTCCTCATCTGGAAAATGGGTATGGTCATACAACCTCAAAGGTGAGGTATACATCAATGTCTAACTATATAGGCTCTATCTACTTGAGCAAACCTGTGGTTTACATCTCAGTTCTGTTACTTTCTACCTGTGTGACTTTAGGCAAGTTACTCAATCTCAGTGAACTTCATTTTCCTCGTCTGACAAAGTGGATAAAAACCTCACATGGTTGTGGTGTTAGTTAAATGAGATGATATATAGAAAACACCTAGCACATAGTAGGCATTCAGTGGGGGAGGCTATTGTTGTTATTTGCATTACTTCACAGAAAGAGCAAAGACCACAGTTTTGACAGTAAAGGTGCTGTAGCCTTGCCCCAGATCAGGCTTTGATGCCTCTGGCTGTATATGTAGCCACTGGGGGTCAACTCTTAATACCTCTAACAGGTTCCTCTCTGTCACACATTCCTACTGAGAAGGTTCCAAAAATTCCATGCATTCCAACACACTGCCCTTGTCAGCAGCACTTCCATATTATGGAGAATTAGAAGGAAATTCACCTGCCAGGCAGACAGCTCTGGAAACTCTCCATTTGTAATGCCTTGCATTTTCTACTCTACCTTAAGAAGGTATAGATGCTGAGACCCAAATAAGAGCTCATAGTTACTGTGCTAGGCACTGCACCAGGCACTTTGTTATAAGCTTATGAGGCAAGAATTATTATCCACATTTTATTGATGGGAAATCTGAGGCTCAGGTAGATTAACTTGCCCAGAGTGACTGACAAAGTGAACGTTTTGCCCAGGCCTGACTATGAAGCTTGTATATCTCCTCGGCAATCTATACTGCTTCCTCTGAATCCACAGAGATGCAAGCACTCTTGCTATTTTTAAAGCCTAATCATTTGGGGCAGGCCAAAGGTTGCAGACTAGCTTCTTCACATACAAGGTGGCATATGCCCTGGAGGATCATGCAGGAGGATCATACTGCAGAAGACTGTAGCTATCACCTTTGTCTGATGATGGAAAAGTCACATGACCTGCCCCGGGGCACATAGCAAATTTAAAAGGCAAAGCTAGAAGCAAACTCCATGTCTCCTCTAATTTCTGACTTCCCCAGATCAATTCTCCTTAGCCCATACACCCAAGGCTGTCAGGACCTCCTTCTGGTTCTTGCTCTTCCTCTTCCCAATGATTTGACCAGTCATCAATCCTTCTATCAGGTAACATGTGGTGCTTATCTCATACCCTACACACACTGTCCTATGCCCTCTAATACATAATAATAGGAATACAAAATAGGATACAAAATGATAGGAAATGTGATCCCTGCTGGTGGATATACAGCACCAATGTATAGTTCCGGACCCTTCAGATCACCAGGCAAACCCTCTAAATGTCATGCATCTTAGCAGGCAGGCAAGGTTTACATATCTAAAACAGAATATCTGAATGCAGAATGTGCCATCAAGGTCCAGACAGAAAGTGCCATAGAAAGTTGGAGGAAACAGAAGCCAGTCATCTGAGAAAGCTTCTTGGATGAGGGATGATTAGGGCTGAATTTCAATGACTCTTAAACAGAGAGAAATAAATAGACAAGACAGAAACATAAATAAAAATCAGTGATTGACAGATGGAGAGAAAAAGAGAATACTCAGAGCAACAACAACAGAAGAAATAAAGGAAAAGCGGGAAGGTGGAGTTTTTCTGGCTGGTAGAAGGTTGACCCTAGTCAGTCCGTTTCACACTGTTTGTGAGAGCTAAGGAGTCATTTTGCCATACAGGCAGAGGATTGGAAGTAACCCTCTCTTAAAGTCTGCTTCAGCCCTGGGACTCTGGGACTACCTTGGTCCAAGGCCTTTAGTGTTGTTTTTACAGAGAGGTACACAGGCAGCCCTCCTGGGACATGGGGAGTGGTAACCCAGTCTCAGCTGCCCACCCTGTTCCAGCTTCTCCTCTGGCCATTTTGGCCACCTTTTTTCTTTATGATTTTTTTCTTAAATTTCAGATTAACATGAGGGTACAAACAATTAGGTTACAATTTTTGCATTTGTTAGGTAAAGTCTCTGTTGTAGTTGTGTCCTGCACCCAGGAGGAGTGCCATATACTCTTATATCATGACCATTAGATGGGAGCACACCAGTCCTCCCCTCATCCCTTCTTCCCCCTCCCCCATCTTGAATTGAATTGAGTTTTTCTCTTATGTGGGCATGTATTAGATCATCTACTGGCTCCATATTAGTACTGAGTATCTTGGATACTTACTTTTCTGTTCTTGTGATACTTTACTAAGAAGAATGTGTTTCAGCTCCATCCAGATTAATATAAAAGATGTAAAGTCTCCATGTTGTCTTGGTTACCTTTTGATTAGCTCCCTAGGTCCTTACCTCTGTGTCATCCTACCTGCTCCTCCTTTCCCACCTCCACACCTGAGTCACTTTGCCACCTGCTTCCTGGCTGCTTCCATGAAAGAAACAAAAATCTCCACCCTCTCAAATGGCATCAACACCTATGTGTGGGTCTAGACTCCTGTACATCACAAGGCAACTCTCCAAACTGCCCAAGTCCATGCCCTGACCCCTTCCATACAGCTGCCTTCCAAATTTCAGTTCCCCCAGACAACTCCTGTCTTCATGCTTCTTCAATCAGCACCTTCAACTCCTGTTTCACTAAGAAGACAGAAACCATTTGGCATGAGCCTCCTATCCCCTGCCCCACCTTCCCTCCCAGGAGAGGGATCCTTCCTTTAGGCCAGTGGTTCTTAACCTTCCTAATGCCACGACCCTTTAATACAGTTCCTGTGGGTTGAGAACCGCTGTTTTAGGTCAAGCCAGTACCATCCACATGTACCAGAATCCCATCCTCTCTGGCCTTCCAGGGAACTTGCTCTGTCCCTTATCCCCTGGTTGAGCCTCTCACCTTGGCTTCTTCCCCTCTTTCTAGAAACACAGTATGATCTATGGCATCTGCATGCAACTACCTTCCCCAGACCCTGCTGCCTTTCATCTTGGAGGAGTACACCTGTGCTCTGTCTCAACCTCACTGCTTCCCTTTCACTCCTGGCTCTAATGCAATCTGGCCCAGGCCCTCTCTAACACCCCTCCCTAAGTTTTCCAGCAATGTCCACATCTCCCCTTCTAGGGCTGCCTGCCAGTCCTTCTCTAGCCTGATTTCTCTGCACCACCCAGAACCTCTGAACGTTTTCTTTCCCCTTCTTGGAGTCCTTTTTTTCCCTGCCGGCTGCCCTCCCCCCATGGCCTCTTAAATGCTGGAGAGTTTGGGCTTTTAGATTGGCTCTTTTCACTTCTCACACTACATGACCTCCCTAGGCTCTCTCTCCAAGGGACAGTAAGGGTAGTGGAAGTATGCTGTCTGTGAGTTTTCTATTGCTCCAGCAAACATGGAGCTCAGTGGGTCTTGAAACTTATCCCAGTGATGGCTCTGGCCAGGTTATACTGTAGTGGTCTGCTTATCTTCCACTAGTCTGTCAAACCTTTGAGGGCAAGACCCGTATGGGTCACCAATGTATCCCCAACCCTAAGCATATGCCTGGCTCATAGTTGTGCTCAATGAATGTTTATTGAATGACTGAAAGAATCGAGGAATGGTGAATTCATGTAAACTTCAAGGAGAGGTAGAGCATTTCCTGACCTTGTCTCCCTATCTCCCATCAGTCTGGGGTGATGCAGGTTGCCTATAGAACTAAGGGAAGCAGAGGTTGTTGAATGGAAGAGTGATGTGAAAACCCCAAGCTGAAGAATGTGGAGATACAGAGGATCTGGAGGTACTCTGGCCAGAAGCTCTCAGATTCTGAAAGAGAAAGATGCATAGCTGGAACCTTCTAAGCCAGAGCTTAAGGATCTTCCCAAAGGTCTGGGTGATAGCAGCCTGGATAAAGAGCCAGAGGCAGGAAACTAAGCAAGAAGCAACCTGAGTGAGCAAAGGCCTGGATTAAAGTAGATGGAGAGGGGTCCACAGGCAGCTCCTATCTGAACTCTGAGGAGGCAGAACCCTGGGTGAGGCCATTTGAAAGTCCCTAGAGGGGGTTCTGTACTACCTCGTTAAAGAGCTTTCTTGCCAATGCTTACCATACCATCATCAGAGTCATTTCTTTGAGCTTTGGTTCCAAATACAAATATCCCTGTGAGGGAGGATGACAATATTAAGACTTTGCCAGTCAAAACTTCAGTTATCAGTTGATGCCTTAACAAATGTGTTCTGACTGGCAGAGGAGGAGGTCACGGGAACATTCATAATCAACTTCAAAACTTTGCTGAGAGCCGGCTTAACTTTCCTCTCCCTGTCCCATTTCTTTATGGCGGTCCTTCCCCAGATCCCCACTTGTTCCCTCCCCAGAGACAACGGAGGATCTCTCCATCTGCCACTACCATTCTTATGGGTATTCTAAATTAAAAAAAAAAAGAATGGGTGGAGATATTGGGACAAATCTCAATGTATTCGAGAACCAGCTTCAAGTAGACTGTAGAGTGAATTGCTGTAAAACAAAGCTTCGTTACCCAACAGCATCTATTATATTTTTGAAGAAGGACTCCCATAGGACTGAAAATCCTTCTGAAAGAAGCTGAAAACTTGCAGCAAGAAAGGGGTCATTGGAATGTTTGCTAGCTATGTGTGTTGATACATTTACAAAATTTTGCCTGCTTTTTTTGGCACGAAGATCTCCCTTCTTCAGGCCACCTTTCCTCTTCTGAGCTGACTTGGCAGAGCTAAGGAACATCACAGTCAGGCTGAGATTCCTTGGTGCCTTGTTCTAGACCTGCAAAATTCAGTCTGCAGGAAGCTGAGTGTGAATAGAGAACGAACACTTCCCAGGGACCCTGACCCTGATTCAGTGATGTTCCGCCCCTTGATTAGCCTAAGAACTACTGAGGAAGGAGAGAAATTCATTCTAATGCTCTCCTGCCTTCCCCTTCTGCCTCCAGTCCCTGGTCTAATGCTGCTGGGATTGGACCAAAATGTAATGCCACTTTTCACCAGTAGGTGCCACCATCTAACACACCATCCTCTAGTAGGCCTTGGCCAAGTCCTGAAATCAGTCTGCTGGGAGCCTATTCAAGGGACACTGTGCCTCAAACAAATTTGCAAATAAAATTACTATAAATGAGATACACTCACATTGGTGAAGTTGATATGTAAAATTAATTGTATGTAGCTATAGATTCAATGTTTAATGTTCAACATTTATCTTGCACTTACTATATGCCAGGGATTTAAAGGACATGGAGATTCAAAGATGACAAAAGCTTCTCCTTTCACATATATAATTTGGTAGGAGACAGACGCTTGCATCTAAGTAATTAGAATGTAAAGCAGAATGTGGTAAATGTCCAATTTTGGTGCCAACATGAAGTTCTAATGAGGGCATAAAGGACACAGATTGATTCCAGCTGTCATAGGGATAGCATATGGAGGAGAAGAGAGTCAGGCCTCAAAAAATACAGAGAATTTCCATACATGGAGTTGGGTGAAGGGGGTGAGGGCTTTCCAGGTGGTGGGAACAGTGAGCAAGGACTTGGAGGCGAGAATGTCTTCAAGGAGTTATAATAATGATGTGGTTCAATCAGAGACAAGTATTTTAGGGAGGAAGATCTGAAAGGCAGGATGAGCTTGCTTGCTGAAGAGCCTTGTTTAGATCAGATGTTGAGGGGCTGACATTGTTGCATAGGTGTCAGGAACCCTGATAACTTTACAGCAAAGTAGCAGCATGGAAAGCTTTATGTTGTGAATTGATTTTATGCATGCTGCAGCATTTCTTCAATGCGTTGGTTTGCAGTGAATTTATTTCATTATGGATGCAGGAAGGGAAAAGAAAGGAGAATAGGTGAAAAGAACCATAAAAGAAATGAGAGGGAGGGAAATAATGGATAGAAGGAAAAGAGAGATAGAGGAGGGAGAGAAAGGGGAGGCAGCAAGGCAGACCCTGCAATGGGAGGAGGTTCTGTTCAGGGGATGAGCTCAGGGAGCTGTTTGGGCTTTTCCAGGCCAGTGGCCTCTGGCTCCAGGCCTTGGCCAACCACAGAGGACAATGTAAGGCAAGTTTGTTGGGTAATGTGTTTTCTGCTGGCCGTTTTGTTTGTTTTTTTATTTTTTTGGCATTGGACATGTCTGGGGTGGAGGAGGAGGAGGATAGGGGTGTGGTTGAGGTTGACAATGGCCCTCTGGCCAGGCTCTGGTGGGATCCTTTAGTGGAGGCTTGTGGGCATTGAAGCTGGACTTTTGATGTCCCACCTCTATTTGTTTTGTTGTTTTTTTTTTTTGAGACAGAGCCTCAAGCTGTCACCCTGGATAGAGTGCCGTGGCATCACAACTCACAGCAACCTCCAATTCCTGGGCTCAAGTGAGTCTCCTGCCTCCGCCTCCTAAGTAGCTGGGACTACAGGCGCCCGCCACAACGCCCAGCCATTTTTTTTGTTGTTGTTGCAGCCATCATTGTTGTTTGGCAGACCCGGGCTGGATTCGAACTCGCCAGATCAGGTGTACATGGCTGGTGCCTTAGCCTGTTGAGCCACAGGCGCCAAGCCGGCCCACCTCTATTTGGATGCCCAGAGCCAGGTGGCCTGCTCAAGCCTGGAGATGGATTGCTCTTAGCTCTTTGACCCTGTCTTTCTCTATTCTGGAGGAAAAATTAGTCCTTAAGGCCTGGACTCCCTGTATATGTAGTCAGGATGTCATGCTAGACTGGGGAGCCCATAGGGGTAGCAAAAACAGTGGCTTCCAGCCTGGTGCTGAGGGATGCAGAAGGTGTCTGTGAGAGCCGGCTTGCTCCCCAGTCCTGACAACAGAATCTGGCTTTCTCGCTCCTGTCCACAGCACTTAGAAGCCAACCTAACAAGCACTATTAAAGTTTATGAAACACAAGAATTGGATTCCTCCATTTGCTCAGTTACAACTCTTTACAAGTTTGCTCCCTCTTGCACAGGAGATTCATTTGAGTTGCCAGGCCTTGGCCTTTGTCCCCCTAATTTTTATAGGCTCATTAACAAGATCAGATGCTCTGGGCTGACCAGGAATATCTGGTCCCCAGTTCTCAACAAGCCCCATTGAGACAAGTCTCAGCTGACCTTTTGATTCCAAATCAGCCTAAAAACACCCCGTTTCCCTTCCTTCCTCTGCAGCTTCCCCACTCCCAAACTCAGTTTTATATGTAGGTACAACAGAGGTAGAGATTTCAGAAATTAGGAGATGCTTTCTCATCCCCTTTAGAATGTGTCTCAACCCACTGATGTAGAGAAGTTTCCCTACTAAGAGCTATAGTCCCTTTGGTTTATGAGCCTTACTCTCCAATGAAATGGAAATACACCAAATCTTGTTAGTCATTTACATGTTGGTATGAATTAGTTCATATTGTCACATAGGTTTCTAGGGGATTTGGGAGTCTCCTAAATTGTATACAAACTTTTGTCCCTCGTATTCATTTTTCCAGAGGGAGGTTTTCTATAGCTCTCCTCAAAATTTCCACAACACCCCCTTACACATCCAAAAGGTTAACAGTCTCAATATTAGTAGAAGAATAAGGGCACAGAACACAAACTGTCCTAACTCCAACTATCTGCTTGGCTAGCCCTGCCCCTGAAAAGATACCTTCCCCTCCTCTTTGGAGACATCTCCTTATCCGCAGACCTCCCATTGTCATCACAGCTCAATCATGTCTTTCCCATCTTAAAACCAACCTAGAGTTGAAGGGGAGGGGCCAGGAGCCCTTTAACTGTATGTTGATTCACATGCCAAGGCTGTAAATGATAGGTTTACATAATGGTGTAAATACTCATAAACTCACTGTAAGTGCAGGGCATCAAATGTCCCTACTGCCTAGTTCCTCTACTGCCTGTACAAGCCCCAGCATTCATGAAGTCAAGGAAGAGAAGAACACTGAGCTGGCCACAGCTGACATAACAGCTGGGCAAGAAGTCACTTGGAGCTGGTGTCTGTAACCCCTCACCTTCCCTCACAGAGCAGGTGGTTTCTGCAATGATGCCCTGGCATGACTCCCCTGCTTGGCCAGCCTAACTATTCTTATGGGTTATGGTATTGTCTCCAGAATGCCCTGGTTAAAATCCAAAGGGGCTTCTTGGAAGATAAGTTGGGCTGGTTGGCTGGCTGTCACCCAAGGGAAAGCAGAGACCCCAGAGCAGGGAGTATAACGTTTGGGACTAGGGAGAGAGATTTAGGCAAGTCAAAGTAATAGCTATATGAAATTAATTTAAATGGCTTTCCAGCTAGTTTCCCTAATTCCACTTTTGGGGCCAGAGAACCTGTCCTTCACATGGTAGCCAGGGTCACCTTAAAGCTGGGATTCAGGGTGGCGTCTGTGGCTCAAAGGAGTAGGGCGCCAGCCCCATATGCTGGAGGTGGTGGTTTCAAACTCAGCCCCAGCCAGAAAAACTGCAAAAAAAAAAAAAGCTGGGATTCATAAGTTCAGCACTATTGACATTTGTTGTGTGGCTATCCTGTGCATTATAGGGTGTTTGGCCACGTCCCTTTATCCACTAAATGCCAGTAGTTCCCTCTTGCCCAGTTGTGACAACCAAAAATGTCTCTAGATGTTGTTAAATCTTCCCTGGGGGAGGGGAGCAAAATCATACCCCCATGTGCTCTGCCTCACTGAGAATCTCTGTCATAAGAAAGAGTAAGTCAGCTCATGTTAATCTCTGGTTAAAACTTAGAGTATCTTCCCATTGCTCTGAGCATGAAACCCAGCTGCTTGACATGGACTTCAAAGCCTGGTGAGGACACCTTTGTCTTCCTCTCCAGCCCCATCATGCTCCCCTCTGCTCTCATCAACCATCACTGTTTAGACCTTGACCCTTTTTGATGTATCTAGACAAGCCAAGCTCTCTCTCAGACAGGGTAGAAGATGGAGCCACGTGGAAGAGTTGGGATATGTTTTTGAGACCTTAATTACTTTGGAATTTAGTGGAAAGCCTTTTCATAGGCACTTATGACTACTTGTAAATGTTTGACTTACTGAATTATTTACTTTTCTTTTCCCATCTCCCCCAGCTAGAATGTAAACTCCACAAGAGCAGAGACTATGCCTGGATTGTTACTCTTATATTCCCATCACCTCCCATACTTGCTGCTATATTGAGGCCCTCAGTGATTATCCAGGGAATTAATAAGGGTTTAGAGAGGGAAAGGGTCTCCTCTGGAAGGCCAAGGGAAGGTTTCTTAGGTATGTTGAGGCTTGAAGCTTTGGTAGGAAGGGTAGAGGGTGTTCTGGGACATGGTTTAGGGATTGGCAGAAGCAAAGGTCCAAAGAATAGCACAGTGGCCAAATGCACTGCGCTGAAATTAACCCAAGGGACGTGAAGATGGCAGCAACTCATCATGAGGCAGGAAAACAAATCTGGAATGAATAGGGTTTTCTACATCAAGAGTCAGCTAGGTTAGAGCCCAGTGAAACTGCAGCCAAACCAGGGAGGGTTCTGATTGTTGAGTGTGGAGTCTGGATTTGGTGAGCCTCTGAAGATAATGATTATTCCTCCTCTGGTATCTGATATAGGTGACCCTGATTTCTCTGGTCCCCTCAGATTCCTGAAACCAGCCCTGGACCATAAGGGAAGGCAAGGAACTGATCAGACATGTTAGCCTAGACGAGTGCAAAGAGGGAGAGGCCTGGGGCCCAGTTCCATCTTTCCTCCCCCTCTTGATGTGTGGCCTTGCTCAAGGCATTGGACCACAACAGACCTCCATGCCCTTCTTTTAGAAACAGAATTAACAATACCTGCCCGGTTCAGAGGAGAAATGAGGTCATGTTTGTGCAGCATTGTGAGCTCACTGGAGACAATGAGTGTATTCTTCTTTACAGTAACAATAATAATCATTACTGTAAATCTAACCAGTAAATATATCTCCTCAAAGCTAGAGTTGGGCCCCTCAGTTAGAATAGCAATTAAAGTTCAAAAAAAAAAAAAAATTCTAGGTGTGGGAATTTTCTGGCCCCATTTTGATCTCTGGGGTTTGCAGAGTTGATATCATTGTGGGAGGGAGAGAGGCCTGTAGCGATCATTCCTTTCAATTCCATTCAGTGATACTCATTGTATCCCTTTTGTCCTTCAGTTCTCCCCAGTAGGTTTTGCAATTTCACATCCTCCAGTCCTAAGAGAAAGAAGTCCCTCAGACCCCCCCATCTCCATACCCACCCAGTGTCTTGTTCACTCACAAAGATACTGACCTGGGTATTTGAGCACCGGCCGGCAGTGAACACTGCAGTAGGTGGCCTCGCTTGCATATACGTCTCTCTTTCCGCCTTGGGCCAGTGATCCCCAAGCCAAGCAGGGCATTCAGAGTCCCTAGGGGTGGGGCTCATGGATTCTCAGATGATTCTGATATAGCCAGCCCAGCATGTGTTTAAATCTGGGGATCACCAGGTTTTCAACCATTAGTTTTAAAATATATTCTGTACAAGGAGCAGAGTGATGCTTATACAAAGACATTGCTGAAGATTGGGTTAAGCTGGCAGATGAACCTCCCTCCTGCCCCAATCCGCAAAATGGCAGAAAAAATGATTGGAACAAATAAAACAATAAATCAATTATAGTATGAGAAAACAAAAGAGAAGCATCAGCAGATCAGAAATGTTGGATACCTGAGAGATAAAGGTAAACAGCATCAAAGTCATAAAGAAATAAAACTGGAGGTAACCACAGCTAAATCATGAAGGAAGACTGGCTGTGGAGGGAGTGGCTCCGGGGATTCTAAGCCTCAGAAGACAAACTCAAAAAAAATCAGAGGTGGTCCCGGGGTGTTCCTGAGCACCTGTGTGTTCAGTAGTTGGCTGCAGAGGATTGTCCCCTGGTGCTGGGTCTAGATGGTCTAGATGGAGTACATAATACTCCATGTAGCTCCTGATACCTTGAGAGAGGAATAGGGAGCCCCTAGCCCAGAGAAAGGCTGCCAGCAGGCCCCTCCTTCTTCTCTCCCACCCTCAATAAACCAGGGATAAACTGCAGTGGACAGAAAGCTGCAAATAAGGATGAGCAGAACATTAAGAACCATCAAAAATGTAAGGAAAACTAAAACCACAATAGAGAATAGCTCTAAGCCAACACTATCCAATAGAACTTCTTATGATGGTGGAAATGTTCTATAATTCAGCTGTCCAATATGTAGCCACATATCACATGTAGCTGTTGAGCACTTGAAATGTGGCTGTTGCAACTAAGGAATTCACTTTTTAATTTAATTTAATTTTAAGTAATTTAAAATTATATAGCAAGATGCTACTGTTTTGGATAGCACAGCTCTAAATACAAAACAGTTAATTCCTTAATAAATAGAGATAATAAAGCAAATAACAACAAAAGCCAATTTAGTTGGTGTATAACTATTATCTTTAAGAGATAAAAAATAATAAAATTAAAGAGGTCTTAGAAATTAAAAAATTGGTAACTGAAATTTGAAACAGTAGATGATCTGAGATGGATTTAATGATCTGGTTATTAGGCAGATTGAACTGAGGATGTCTCTTTAAACATAATTAAAAGGATTAAAAGATGGAAAGTCTTGAGAGGAAAAATTATAGGGCCATCTGTGGAATAGACATTTGAGAAGGACAGGGCTTCAGAGAATAGAAGAGGGAAAATAATTAAAGAACTAACAAAAGAAAATTTCCCAGTTGCTGAAAAAAGAAATTAATCATTAGATTGTTCCCAGGAAAAATAAAAACTCAAAACAAGACACATTATAGTAAAATTTCAGAACAACAAAGATGGAAAAAATGCCTAGAATCTTCTGGAGAGGAAAAAGTAAATCATCAATAGAATAATATTAAATTGACATTAGACTATATATTAAAAGGCAATGGAACGTTATCTCCAAGGTTCTAAAGGGAAATGAAATATTCAAGTGGGAGGAATTTAGGACATTTTTGATTTTGCAAGGAGAAAGTTTACCACTCTCATATTCTTTTTTTTTTTTTTAAACAGAGCCTCAAGCTGTTACCCTGGATAGAGTGCTATGGCATCACAGCTCACAGCTACCTCCAATTCCTGGGCTCAAGCGAGTCTCCTGCCTCTGCCTTCCAAGTAGGTGAGACTACAGGCGCCTGCCACAACCCCCAGCCATTTTTGGTTGCAGCCACCATTGTTGTTTGGCGGGCCTGGGCTGGATTCAAACCCAGCTCAGGTGTACATGGCTCAGCGCCAGTTCAGGTGTACATGGCTGGCGCCTTAGCCTGTTGAGCCACAGGCGCCGAGCCATCTTTTTTTTTTTTTTTTTTTTTGACAGAGCCTCAAGCTGTTGCCCTGGGTAAAGTGCCATGGTGTCACAACTCACAGCGACCTCCAACTCCTGGGTTTAGGCAATTCTCTTGCCTTAGCCTCCCAAAATAGCCCTGCTATTTTTTGGTTGTAATTGTCACTGTTGTTTGGCAGGCCCAGGCTGGATTTGAACTTGCCAGCTCTGGTGTATGTGGCTGGCGCCATAGCCATTTGAGCCACAGGTCCTGAGCCCACTCTCATATTCTTTAAAGAATTCCCAGAGGTGGTGCTTCAATTAATAAAATAGTAAGTTCAAAAAAAAAAAATAGTAAGTTCAAGAAAAAGGAAGATGTGGAATGCCAAAACTATGGTGAATAAATAAACTAGTAAAACTTTTAGTGAAGGGCAGTGCCTGTGGCTCAATGGGTAGGGCGCCAGCCCCATATACTGAGGGTGGTGGGTTCGAACCTGGCCCTGGTCAAATTGCAACAAAAAATAGCCAGGCATTGTGGCGGGTGCCTGTAGTCCCAGCTACACAGGAGGCTGAGGCAAGAGAATCACCTAAGCCCAAGAGCTGGAGGTTACTGTAAGCTGTGACACCACAGCACTCTACCAAGGGCAACAAAGTGAGACTCTGTTTCTAAAAAAAAAAAAAACAACTTTTAGTGAAATCAAAATAATTATTGAAGCAGAATATAAACATTTTATTTTATTTATTTATTTATTTATTTTGAGTCAGAACCTCAAGATGTCACCCTGGATAGAGTGCTGTGACATCACAGCTTACAGCCATCTCTAATTCCTGGGCTCAAGCGAGTCTCCTGCCTCTGCCTCCCAAGTCGCTGGGACCACAGGCGCCCACGACAACACCCGGCCATTTTTTGGTTGCAGCCGTCGTTGTTGTTTGGTGGGCCAGGGCTGGATTCGAACCCACCAGCTCAGGTGTACGTGGCTGGCACCTTAGCCCGTTGAGCCACAGGCGCCGAGCTGAATATAAACATTTAAAAAACAACAATTTGGAGCCATAACCTACCAGATGATCTCAACTTAGGAGGTGGCAAGTGAGTTAGGAGAAGGAAGATTAAAGCATACTAAGGGAGAAATAGTTCTTGATTAGCTCTAGACATTGACAGAAAATCATAAAGTTAAAGGGTGTAGGATTTAAATTTAAAGGAAACCAACAGAAGATGGGAGAATTGGAAAATCAACTTTCAGATCTTTAGAGTAAATTTAAAAAGGGAGGGGCAAAGAAAATGTATCAGGAAAAGAAGAAAACAAAGTAAAGAGGAAACATAATAAAATGACAGGAGTAGTCTAAAAATATCATTACAGAGAGAATTCCCCTATTAAAGGGAAAAATCCTGCTATACATATGCTATTTACACAAATGTATTGAAACCAATCAACATGAACCTTTTGAATATGAAGAACTGGGGGAAATATACCAAGCAAAGAATACCAAAAACAAAGCAGGTATGTTAGTATCAGACATGGAATCCAAAGACTAAAAATATTAAAAAAAAAAAAAAAAAAAAAAAAAAGAAGATATACTGATAAAAGTTACGTAACATCTTCCAAAAATATATAATTTCTATGATTGTTTAGACACCTAACAACCCAGCTTCAAAATACTATATAAAGGCTCGGCGCCTGTGGCTCAACGGGCTAAGGCGCCAGCCACGTACACCTAAGCTGGCAGGTTCGAATCCAGCCCCCGGGCCCGCCAAACAACAATGACGGCTGCAACCAAAAAATGGCCAGGCGTTGTGGCGGGCGACTGTAGTCCCAGCTACTTGGGAGGCAGAGGCAAGAGACTCGCTTGAGCCCAGGAGTTGGAGGTTGCTGTGAGCTGTGATGCCACGGTACTCTACCCAGGGTGACAGCTTGAGGCTCTGTCTCAAAAACAAAAAACAAAAAACAAAATACTATATAAAAAGCAGTGGGCTTTTTGGAAAAAAAAAAAAAAAAAAGCAATGAGCTTGACAGCTTGCACCTATAATCATAGCACTTTGGGAGGGCAAGGCGGGAGGATTATTTGAAACCAAGAGTTTGAGACCAGCCTGGGCAATATAACTAGACTCCATCTCTACAAAAATTAAAACAATTAGGTGCGGGGCGGCGCCTGTGGCTCAGTGGGTAGGACACTGACCTCATATACGCAGGGTGGTGAGTTTGAGCCTGGTCCCGGCCAAACTACAACAAAAATGGCCGGGTATTGTGGCAGGTACCTGTAGTGCCAGCTACTGGGGAGGCTGAGGCAGGAGAATCGCCTAAGCCCAGGAATTGGAGGTTGCTGTGAGCTGTGGCGCCACGGCATTCTGCCAAGGGCAATAAAGTGAGACTCTCTCTCTAAACAAACAAACAAACAAACAGGTGTGGTGGGACACACCTATAGTACTAGCTACACAGGAGACTGAGGCAGGAGGATAGCTTGAGCCCAGGAGTTTGAAGTTACAGTGAGCTACGACTGTAATACTGCACTCCAACCTGATCAACAGAGTGAACTCCTGTCTCTAAAAAGAAAGAATATATTGGTGGCGCCTGTGGCTCATCGAGTAGGGCGCCGGCCCCATATACTGAAGGTGGCAGGTTCAAACCTGGCCTCGGTGGAACTGCAAAACAAAAAAATAGCTGGGCCTTGTGGCAGGCGTCTGTAGTCCCAGCTATGCGGGAGGCCTGGCCTAAGCCCAGGAGTTGGAGGTTGCTGTGAGCTGTGTGATGCCATGGCACTCTACCAAGGGCGATAAAGTGAGACTCTGTCTCTACAAAAAAAAAAAAAAAAAGAAAGAATATATATATATATATATATGTATATATGTACACACACACAGAGCAAACACTGATAGAAACCAAGAAGAAATGAACAAATCTATGCTCATGGATAAAAGCTTTAGCAGACCTATGTCAGAAATCTCTGAGTTAAGCAGACAAAAGTCATAATAAAAAGAATAAAGGATTTGAGTGAAACAATTAATTAACTGTGATATATATGTTACACTCAACAAATTGAGAGAAACATTTTCTTTAAGTACACTTTTAGCAGGCCGGGCATGGTGGCTAATACCTATAAAATCCTAGCACTCTGAGAGGCCGAGGCAGGTGGATTGGTTGAGCTCACAAGTTTGAGACCAGCCTGAGCCAGAGGAGACCCCATCTCTAAAAAAACGTAGCCGGACATTGTGGTGGGCACCTGTAGTCCCAGCTACTGGGGAGGCTAAGACAAGAGAATTGCTTGAGGGCGGCGCCTATGGCACTGGCCCCATATACCGAAAGTAGCGGGTTCAAACCCAGCCTTGGCCAAACTGCAAAATAGAAAAATAACCGGGCATTGTGGCAGGCGCCTGTAGTCCTCGCTACTCAGGAGGCTGAGGCAAGAGAATCACCTAGGCCCAGGAGTTGGAGGTTGCTGTGACCTGTGTGACGCTACAGCACTCTACTGAAGGCGATAGAGTGAGACTCTGTCTCTACAAAAAAAAAGAGAATTGCTTGAGCCCAAGAATTTGAGGTTGCTGTAAGCTGTGATGTCAAGGCAAAATGAGACTCTACCCCCTACCCTCCAAAATACGTTTTTAGCATTCACAAAAAGAAACACCCAAGGAAAATTTTAAAAGATATTATATTAGCCACTTTCTCTGTCTATAAAACATGAACATAAGAAATTAACCTCAAAATGGTGGGGTGGGGTAGGACTCTTCCTGGAAATGTAAACCCATTCATAGGATATTCCCTGGCACCCAAAGGCTGACTTACTTCTGCTATGGCTTATCTCTGGGGTATAATTATGGGTGTAGGTCTCACATATGAATGTCACCTTCATGGCATCCCAGTGGGGGCCACGTTAATGTGAAACTCTGCTCCTAAGGGCAAAGTCTAAAGCAGTCTCAGCCTGGTATTAAAGCACTCTCCCCATAATATGTCCCCAGCCTGCCATTCATTCCTCACCTCCCCCTTTTCTCCAATATGCAAGTACTATGTATTCTTGGTATGCTCATCACCTTTTGGATACTCTCAGGATATCTGGGAGCCTATACTTCTTGGTCCATGACACTCATCCTGTTACTTAACTATTCCACCTATGTAAATCTTACCTCTTTAGCCTGATTGTGCATTTCAGCAAACTATGGACCAAGGGCCAAACCTGGCCTGACCCCTGTTTTTGTAAATAGAGTTTTATTGGCACAGAGTAATGGCCATTCATTTACAGCATGTTTGTAGTTGCTTTCCCAATAGGTGAGTAGTTACAACAGAGATTAAATGGCCTGCAAAGCCTCAGATATTTACTATATTGCCCTTTGTAGTACAACTTTGCTGTCCTGTAGCGTGGTAAGAAAAGCTACTTTCTTTCTCTTGTGGCCATCACTAGGATAGGGCAGGAGGGGAGCCCCTATCACTTACTATTTGAATAATAAAAAAAAAAAGGTCAAGAACTGCCTATCCAGGAAATAGCAAGGATGCTGTTTGTGCCTTAAGAACAACTTTACAGGGCGGCTCCTGTGGCTCAGCGAGTAGGGCGCCGGCCCCATGTGCCGAAGGTGGTGGGTTCAAGCCCGGCCTCCGCCGAACTGCAAAACAAAAAAAAAATAGCCGGGCGCTGTGGTGGGCGCCTGTAGTCCCAGCTACTCAGGAGGCTGAGGCAAGAGAATCGCTTAAGCCCAAGAGCTGGAGGTTGCTGTGAGCAGTGTGACGCCATGGCACTCTACCCAGGGCGATAAAGT
>CAUYON010063575.1:0-92544 GCA_963573935.1 Arctocebus calabarensis
TATTTAGGAAACAGCAAGAAAAATCCTAATATGGTTTTCTTTTAGCATCACTGAATAAGTGCTTCTGACCTGACGCTGTTCTACCTTTGCCTATTACTGATTATACTAATCAGATTTATGTTTTCCAGAAATGTCATCAAGTCACACGCTATAAAGATGGTTCCAGTCCATGAACCCCTATATCATGCTCCCTCTGGAGAAACCCTAACTGCCCCCTTCTACCATCGCCCGATTCAGTAGGAAGCAGTTAGATCGAGTGTTCGCCCTTTTTCCCTAACAGCATTTAGAGTTTCTACTCGGAGAGGGAGAATTGATGCAGGACATTTGGCTCCCTAGCCAGCTCAACAGAGCTGGCAGACCTGCTGCATTCTCCTTGGCGATGTCGGTGCTGCGGCAGCCAGCTGAAGAACCAGTGGGCTGGACGACAGGCAAGGAGGGGGACCTCCTACCCCCACCGGAGGTTCCAATAGCCAAAAAGGCCAGACAACTGCTTAGGAGACACCTGTGCCTTGGTGTCTACTTCGCTTTACACTTAGGACTGAATGTGGCATTTCAGTCAATTGCCTAGGTCAGTTTCATGTGAACTTCCTAGGCCTCAATTCCATGAATGGACTGTGTCCATTCATTGATACATTCATTCAGTTTGCCCCTGCAGAAGGGACTGTGTTCGTTCATTGATATATTCATTCACCTTGCCCCCCATGGAAGGGACTGTGTTCGTTCGTTTCCTGGCCAAGGAACCCATGCACCTATCTATACCTTGAGACTAAAAGCCTAAAGGGGGAGATGGGGAAAGACTGGGAGAGAAATGGAGAGAGCTTTTCTCTCCCCACTTGAGTTCTCACTCTCTACCAGGAGCTTTAGTGTTTTCTGTATTCTTTTCTATAAATAAATTCTGTCTTACCACTGGGTGGGGGGGAAAGAGTCTTTTTTCTTTCTGAAAATGTGCAAACATTTTTGGCACTCTCTGTATCTTAAGAAAAGTGAACATATAAACATTTCAAAAATATTAAGAAGCATAGAAGCACTAGAATTGATAATTCTTAAGTACAGTACTAACAACAGAGATACTAAAGTTTAAAACATTCATAATTAAAAGTACAATGTAAAAAAGAAACAAATTGACACTAAAATGGTTGCTGTCCTTACTTATGAGAAAATCTATAAAATTATTAGGAAGCAATCCTTGGTTAAGATGAAGCTGTGAGATCCTTTTCACACACATGCATGCAAGCTTTCTGCTCCAAACATATAGCCATATTTGATAAGAATAATTTTAAGTATAATGAAAAAGATATAGCCTTAATAATTTCATAAAAAGAAAGGTAAAATGTCATTGTAGCTCCAAAACAGGGCCAAATACCAAAATAACAAGGAGGGTTCATGTCTGCCAGACTCTGGTACTGGATGTAGAAAGAGAAGAGACAGCTGACGTGACATTGCTGTGGGAAAATGAAAAGTCAAGGTGACCTAGACAGGTAACTGCAACAAGGTTGGTGTTCTCCTTTGCACAAAGAGAATTTTTTAAGGAAAAAAATAGCTGTTACCACTCTACAGGCTATTGATGACATAGAGTTTCCAAATGAAGAAACAAATATAAAACAGAAGGACCTTCCAGTTTCTAGAATTACATAAACATAGTCATAATTTAAGGACAGGATCTTCAAACATCAGAGATGGTCTGGTGACCTGGTGTAGGGCTGAAAACTTCACAGAGTTAGAAGGTGTCAACCTCAAAAATGTTATAGGGAGAGCTAAATATTCAAACATGAGGGAAAAATAAAAGAGAAATGTCCTAATTGAGATAAGTCTGCAAGTTACACTTCCACTATACCACACTATTTTCTTATAAAGAAAATTCATAAATATAAATTACAAGAAAATAAATTAGATTAATTTATCCTGATGAAAAGAAAATAGAGCAATTCAATGATGACTTGAATATAAATGTGTTATGGCCTTGGGGAGAAAAATGCAAAGGAAAAGAAGGAGAATATAAGAAATAAATTAATATACTATAATTTAATTTATTTCTTACACCTATGGTGCATCTTAGATGGGTTCAGGCAAAACTTACTAAATGCAAAATACAAATGTCTTCATACAATAACTAAGAAAATGACATGAAGGCTACGTCAGACAGTTTGATGAAAATGTTTCAGATTGTATATGAAACCAGCACATTGTACCCCTTGAGTGCACTAATGTACTCAGCTATGATTCAACAATAAAAATAATTAATTAATTAATATAAACTGTAGAATTGAGATTGTTCTTAGTTGAAAACAGAATGTACTGGGATAAACTTTAAATGGAATTCAAAGAAAAATCATCAAAATGGAGCATAACAATAATGAATTCACCAAGAAAATAGCACAGGGATTCAAAGCAATTACAAGCTAAGTGAAACAGCATTTAAAGTATTTTAATTAAAGGCATTTTGAACATACTCTTATTCAACATTCCAAAAGGGTAGAACAAAGGGAATTGCAAAGTCACAATATTCAAAAATATAGTGCTGGGAATGTTTCACAAGGATGTGAATATTCACGTTGAAAATGTGTAATAAGAACTACAAAGACAACCAAATTGGAAAGAGTCCTCCAGAAACAATGGCTCAGACTGAGAGCAGACGTGTCACCAGCAACAAAATAGAGGAAGAAATAAGTCGTAAATTTAAAGCGGTTAGTTAAGTAAAATACCTGTAAATACCTTACATAGCCAAGTCTTAGTAAAATACCTGTAAATACCTTACATAGCCAAGTCTTTACTTGGCTATGGGATTATTTCCAGTCAATGAAAAATAAACATATTTCAGTCATCCCATCTAAAAGACTTTATACTTCACCGAACTGAGTTTTCTCTCTCTAGAATGGTTTAGCTCTTTCAGTTAAAGAGAACCTCAAGGAATTCCATTGACTAGATAACAGGACGGGAATCATTACATCCACTTGCCCAATGAGGAATTCAGGGCCAGGAGAGTTAAGATAGTTGAAATCCTATAGAATGAGGATGAGGACCTCCTGTCTCAAGTCCTCAGCAGTGGGCTGCAAAACAGCTGGATCACTAGTGACTACTTTTATTTTATCTTAGGTGGCAATTCACACCTGGCTATTTGACATGAGACAGGGCAACTTGGGTGAAGTCTTAATTCCTCTAATTCTGTGGTGTTTTGTGTTCTCCACTCAGCAGCTGAAAAAGTTATATATATTCTTTATATATATATAAACAATCTTGGGCAGTGCCTGTGGCTCATCGAGTAGGGAGCCAGCCCCATATACCAAAGGTGGCGGGTTCAAACCTGGCCTCCGCCAAACTGCAAAACAGAAAAATAGCCAGGCGTGTCCCAGCTACTTGGGAGGCTGAGGCAAAAGAATCGGCCTAAACCCAGGAGTTGGAGGTTGTTGTGAGCTGTGTGACGCCACAGAAATCTACCAAGGGCGATAAAATGAGACTCTGTCTCAAAAAAAAAAAAAAAATCCTATTGATGGAGGATTTTAATGAGGGCCCATCACTAGAATGGCTATTGTTTGTAAAAGTAAACATTATGATGAATTGACAGAAAAATAAATTCAGAAATTGTGTGACATTTACAAACATGATATTGAACACTATGGAGCAGTGAAAATGAATAAACTGAAACTATACATAATCATGGTTTTCTTATTCAGGTCTTAGAATAACTGTTTTGAAATTAAAGATAAATTCTTCAAACCTCAGAGAGGTTGTATCTTTAACAATGCTGTCTTCCAAAGAATCTATCTTGGAAAAACTCTCAGTGAGGAAGCCTTTGCACAGCTCCTGTGATGTAGTCTTTGTTTTAAACATGGATCGATCTTATTTCCTCATCTGGAGGTATACATAATTTTTAAATTACGGGGAAATAGAACAAACGAGTAATCCTAATTCATACACAATGACTATCACTTCTCTTTTTCTGTGAGCTAAAAGGTAGACAATATAAGGCTTTAATTGCTATTCATGACCTGGAATGCAAATATTTTTGTTGCTCATTGCAATCATATTTGCATGTTGTAGAAGGCACAAGAATATGTAATAAAATGAAATTGATTACAAAAACTGCTGAGACTCTGGAGACTTCCTACTGATGCAGATATCAAGCTTCTTCCAAGTTCTGTCCTGCTTATATATTCAGGAAAATATTAATGAAATACACAGTATAACAGTAAAGCAAGAAATAAGGGTTTTTCTTCTTATTCTTTTGATGGAGGCAATAATGACATTCGGGGCACTATGTAAAAATGTACCAAGATGGTCACATCTTTATTATTACCATGATGGGCAGCATATTTGGTGACTAAAATTAAAACGACGATCAGAACTGCCATGAGAGCACCTCTGATGTTTCCTCTTGAGCTTTGTCCTCAGCTGTGTCTGTCTGCTACCTTAACTAGAAAATTCTATCCGAACTCCTGTGTTTATATGTGAGAGTCTGACTGTGATCATTACATCTTCATTACTCATGTGTCATAATATATGAAGGTGATCTTCTGTCTTTTGAACACAGTAATAACATTTGTTAACTAAGGTTAACTCATATTACAAAGTAAAAACTCAGAACTTTTTATTGTACATGCTTAATTAAAATAAACTTACAGGGTCTAATACTCAATTTCAAGTTCACCCTTACAAAAAAAAAATACTTGGAACATTTTACTTTCTCTTCCACTACTCCTATTTTGAATTATAAGACATCGTCTCATTCTTGGCTGACATTTTTTTCTGATGTCAAGATCTTTTTGCTCAAAACTATGTTTTGTGAAGTCTTCATTGGTAAGTTTTATGGAAGCTTTTCATCCTTCCTACCCCATCTACAACAGTGGTTCCCAAATTTGAGGAGGCATCAGAATAACCTGAAAGGTTCATTAAAACACAGATTGCCGAGCCCCACTCTTAGAGTTGTTTATTCTGCAGATTTGGGGTGGACTCTTAAAATTTACATTGTTTACAAGTTCCTATGTCAAGAACAGATTTATTTGCCTATTTATCCATTCATTCAAGAAATGATTTATAATATGTAAAACACAGAGCTTTGTCAATAAAAAGGCGAACAAGACATGAATGTCTCCTGCCTACTTGTAGCAGAAGGTAAGTGTGATAAATGTGCTGAAAGAAGAAGGAAGTGCTGGCTCAATGTCTGTGGCTCAAGAGGCTAAGGCGCCAGCCACATACACCTGAGCTGGCAGGTTCAAATCCAGCCTGGCCCACCAAACAACAATGATGGCTGCAACCAAAAAATGGCCCGGCATTATGGCAGGCACCTGTAGTCCCAGCTACTTGGGAGGCAGAGGCAGGAGACTGGCTTGAGCCCAGGAGTTGGAGGTTGCTGTGAGCTGTGATGTCACAGCACTCTATCCAGGGTGACAGCTTGAGGCTCTGTCACAAAAAAAAAAAAAAAAGTAGCTAGGCATTGTGGCTAGTCCCTGTAGTCCCAGCCACTCGGGAGGTGGATGCAGGAGAATCTCTTGAGCCCAGGAGTTGGAGGTTGCTGTGAGCTGTGATGCCACAGCACTCTACCAAAGGTGACAACTTGAGGCTCTGTCTCAAAAAAAAAAAAAAGAAGAAGAAGAAGAAGAAGGAGGTGCTGTAAAAATTGTGGTAAAGGATTTAGTTTTTCCAGTCACCTTCAAAGACAAAAGTATTCAAACAGGAGAAAAACCCTATTCCTGTTAAGAAATGTGGCAAAGCATTTGTTTTTTCTATTCCTTTTTCAAAATAGGGGGGAACCCCACAGTGGAGAAAAGCCTTTTGAATATACACAGGTGGTGAGGCCTTAGGTTCTATTTGCATCAAAGATGTGACTCATTTGTGAGAAAAATGCTATTTAAAGCACAGAATTTGAAAATGCCTTCATTTCTCTCCGAAACACAAGGCACACGCTGGTGAGAGAGCCTGTGAGTATCAGAAAGCAACCTGGATGAAAACTCGGTCATTTGAAAACAAAAAGGAAAAGTCTGAATTTTAACAAGTTTCTTCTAACGCTATGTGAAAATTTTAGCAAAAAAGAAATCCCATCAATGGAGATAATTTGGAAAGCCCGGTGTAGATTATTATTGTTTAATACTTGAAAAAGTGCACGTGCGTTCAGTCTTATACAAGTTATAAATATGACGTTATTGGTAGCTTATTAGTAGAGAGGATCTCTGTGTTATAAGTTTCCACTTCTTTTGCAAGGAAATAGTAAGGTGAGAATCCTTAGATACATCTTAAGTAGTTGTACATGAATTCAGTAAGTAGTGCCTTCTTAAGTCAGTTAGTAAGATTTTTTTGCCTATCCATTTAAGCGTGTGGGATCTATGGTGAATTGAAATGTATGTCTAATATCTAAGTTTAACGGGTATGTAGTTGTTTAGTTGTTCTGTGATTAATTGGTGATCGAAAATAAGTCTTTATTAGTAAACTAAAGTTCACAGTTTGACCCGATTGGAAATCGATATTACTAATATGATGTGCAAAATAAAAGGTTAAATAAGTGCTGGAAAAATAAAAGTAGGGTGCTCGCTTTGGCAGCACATATGCTAAAATTAGAACGATACGGAGAAGATTAGCATGGCCCCTGGCGCAACGATGACATGCAAATTCGTGAAGCGCTCCATTTTTAAAAAATAAATAAATAAAAATAAAAGTAGAGCACCCACAGAACAGGATTGGGGGGAGGGTTTCTATAAAACCTTTTTGGCTGCTGGGTGGAGAACGTGAAGCACTGCAGAACTGGAGGAATCGAGACTCCACCCAAGTAGACTCCTGTCAAACACCTGGGTGTAAAGTGCCTTCCAGGACAAAGTGAAGGTATCGCTGGTTATCCAGCTGTTTTGCCACGCACTGAGTCTGCACATGTCTGCTGAGGACCTGATGCAGGTCCTCATCTACACTCTCTAAGACTTGAATCAACTCAAATCTTCTGACCCTGAGTTCCTGACTGGGAAAGTGGACGTACTGATCCCCGTCCTATTATCTGGTCAATGGGAGTCTCTGAGATTAGTTAACCGAAAGAGCTAAATCATTCTAGGGGTGGGGGACAGAAAACAGATTTGGTCACTCCTTTTCTAGGACATGCATACTCAAACACTAGTTTAGACTTGTCTAATTTGGATTTGTGCTCATTCAGAAAGGACTCCACCCAGTGACCACTCCGGTCACGATAGGATTTGCTAAACATGTGAGAAGGGAAAACATGATCATGGGTGGTGTCCAGCCAGCAGAAGAGAAGTTTTTCCAAACTTCAAAAACGTTTAGCATCTGGCTTTTTTATTCGTTCAAAGTGTCTAACATTGTCTTCTCAAAATCTAACATTGCCAATTCAAATTGGTACTTCTTCCCTATTCCTTCAACACTTTTCTCTTTTTCTTTTAATTATGAGAATTTATACTGCTGCCTCTTTGTACGGCCACAGTAGGTTATGGCGAGTCATGGAGAGATGGGTGAGTAAAATGGTTCTGTGGTCAGATACGTTTAGAAATTCTAATTCAAACACAAATTAGGAAGGCTTTTTTATTGAAAAATGTATCAGACATTTAAAATATTCTATAAAGAGGGGATATTTGACTGCTTTTCAAACTTCATTGACCACAGGGGAAAAGAATTAAAAAGTACCTTGACAGAATGCTATTCCACAGAATATGCTTATGAAATACTGCCTAGAGTTGATCGTTGGTGATGATAAAGCTATTAATAATTAGGAGTCTCCAAATCTCTCTGAGGATCTCCCGTCGGAGATTCCTGAGAACATGTGCAAACGACTTCAATTTCCTTGGCGTCTCTGCAGGCCCATTCACCTCTGGCCTAGTTCATTTTCTGTTGCTTATAACAGATACCTGAAACTGGGTAATTTTATAAAGAAAATGGATTTATTTCTTACAGTTAGAGAGAATAACAAAAAGTCAGTTAAGATAAGGGCTCAAAATAATCTGTTGAATTTTGTGGTTAGGGATCAGTATTTCTTTAGATCAAGAAATGTCACTGGGTGTATGGGGCAGTAGTCACAAAACATGCTCCTCGAAGATAAAGAGATATAAAAGAAAGAATTATTTTGAGGATTTGGTTATGAAGCAAAAGAGGTACAGGCTGATGGTTAGAGATAAGTATTTTTGTCTATTGGTTTGATAGGAAATGAAGTATTTAATTACTGCATCCTATGTAGGAACATCAACTTGCCCAACCTATGACCACTTGCTATCAAGGCGTAAAGCAGTTGAGTCGGCAGAGTGATGGCCGCCCTGTGCAGCACCCGAGCTGACCCATCTCCCTGGCTGTGGAAGCAACTCAGGAATGTTGCTCACAAGCAACACTCTGGGAGTTCTGATCCAAGCGTAAAGCAAAGCAAAACATTCCACTGAATAGAAAACAGTTACAGGAGTTGGCTGAGCCACTATATGATTCCCAAAACTTCTTCAGTCACAGAATAAGATCCTAGTCAGTGGTCTAGGATTGGCAAGGAAGACCCACGCACACAGCTTGCTGAGCACAGGAGAGCAATATAAATGTATCACATGGTGCTGAGCCATCAACAAAAATGAGCCTGATTTAACTTTTGGAAATCACACATGATTACGAAATTGAACACCGATTGAGCTCACAGGGATTGTGCAGTGGGGCACCCCAGGCAGCAAGATTTCTAGCCCCTTCAAGTAGGATATGAGAGATGGGTAGGACATCAGAACTCCAGGATTGATGGCAGACATTCAACCAGTGATGAAATGATGTCATAATCATCCGTTTGCTCAAGAATACAAATTTCAGTCCTTCCATGAAAGAGTAAACGAGGGAGAACCAAGATGCTGCTGGTGTGACGCTTTGGGTTTGGAAATGAAGGCAGTAGATGAAGACCAAACTCAGTCCTAAGAGTGGAGGGAAGTAGGTTGGAGACGTGGCATATTGTGCTCCATTTCTAACAGCTGGTTTGACTTAATTCTGAGAAATACCAGATGGTGAGGATCAGCTGAGGGAGCTGATGTGAGTCAAACTCCAAGAAAGAGATCTACAGAACATCTGGCCTTAACCAAAATCAACACATCTGAACCGAGGAGATTCCCTCTCATCAGTAGGGTGCTTCCCCGCGGCAAAGGTGGGAGGTGTCAGGAGAGCTGCTCTCACCTCATGAATGAGTCTTTTTTAAGCCACAATGAACAGAGTTCTGGGACTTGGTTCACTTCATATTATTGACAGAAATTCCATGTCATGGAATGAGCAGAAACTGATCTCTATGTTAGAGATGAACAAAATTAGAAGAGCAAGTTGGAAACTGTGTAGACTTTTTGGCTTCTGTTTTCATCATCTTTTTCCACAAACTTTTTTCTTACTTAAATAGCCAAGAGGCATGTAACAGTGTGTCCCATGTTGCTGAGCCATCAACAACAACAAGCCTGATTTAACTTTTGGGAATCTCACATGATTACAAAATTGAACACCCGTTGAGCTCGCCAGGGACAATAATCCAGACAGAATAACTGGAATTTCTATTTTTTCCTATTAGGCCACACCTAAACCTCACTGTCTAGGGGCCACTTGCCAGGGTTATCCAGTCGAATTTGCCCCACCTTTCTGGCATTAGTCCCTGGGTCTTCAGAAGGGCTCAGTGCTTTCAGATGTGCATGACACAGAGTACTTGGTCCACAAAAGAGATCTACCTATGAAGTAGAAATTCATGGCCTATGAAGTTGAGGGGTGCATAGGGAATTGATTACATGGGCACGTTACAAGAATCTCATCTATTGCTTCAGCATGTTTCCCATTGCTCTGGCCATTTTTACTGTCCTTTGTACTTGCTAGCTCAAGCTGAACTGGTAGTTAGGCCCTCTCAGAACTCCTGATTCTAACTCCTGGGATTTCCCTGGAGTTGATTCATGTTCTACCTAATATGGGGTGGGGGGAGTGGAAACTTCTTCCTATGAGTGCTCTATCACCCTGGGTGAAGACTTTTCCCTAAGGTTAATAGGATGTGAATCAGAACCGGGCAAATCCCACTGGCCCAGAATAAGCTTTTTATTTACACATTTTCTGAACATATTACTTTTTAAACCTCATGAAGATACCAAAATTGAAACTTTTGACAACATTGCTCAGGTTAGGGTAGGGAAAGACAACGTCAACATGAGGGAAAGGATTATTAAGAAGTCTCATAGGATTGGCCAACTGAAAAAGACTTCATGACTTCACTTCTCTCATTAAGCAAGGAATTCAACATCTAAACTTTCTGAACATGTTGCAAAATTCCTCCTGTCAGCCCCACCTGTCTTTATGCAAAAGAATCTATATTTAGTAGGGTGCATTTCTTGCCCATTTTCCCATTTAAGGAATGACTACTGACTTTCCTTAACAAGTGAGAGCTCCCAGCACTTTACGCTTTTAGACAACCTCTTTGAATGTCCTAGCAGTGCTTATCAAGCTTTGATGAACTTTCATGGGCATTTTGCTGATTCAGTAGCCCGGCATGGGGCCTGAGAGCCTGCACTTCTCACAAATAGTCAGTGCTATAGATTCACAGAACACATTTCAACGAGGAAGGCCCTAGACTGATTTTAGGATTAAGAAGAAGTCACAGCAGGCTGTAGCATTAAGAGTCCACACAGACATAGGTATAAACATAGGGAAGCGAAGGGTGGGATACACAGTCACATAATGAAAAGTTCCATGGAACTGCATATACAGAAGAAGAATAGCATTTTTGTTAAAATCATGAGGTCTGGAATCTGACAAACTTTATTTCAAGTTACCAGTGCCATCGCTTGCAAATAATGTAACCTTAGAAAAGCAACAATCTAACACTAAGTTTTTATTCTTTCAGCAGTTAGGGTAACAATGGTAAATCGTACCTGTGATGGTGACATTTTTTCAATTTGGAAATGGTCAACTACAGGCAATTTTGTACCATTTTACCTAACAGTACCACTTCCTCAAGCAGTTGTGAATATTAGAACAGACAGTACGTATGATTAACGCGACACAGTGACAGGCCCAGCACAATGAATTCCAGTGTGTACTTTGCTCTGCATCATGCTGGTGTGTACAAGTGCACTCTGAAGAAAGACGATGGGAAGCAGGTGGATATTTTTGCCCTTTATCATCTGAAGGTTTCTTAGGGTTTTCTTTTCCTTCTTTTCTTTTTTCTCTGTCAATATAACAATGAAGCTAAAAGTCACTGGCTCTGGAGAGAAACTGCTTGCATTCTAATCTACCAAGTATCAGCTGTTTAACTTTTGAAAAGTCACTGAACCTCTCTGTGCCTCAGTTTTCTCATCTTTAAAATGGGGACATGACAGTATATATCTCACAGGCTTCTGTATCATTAAATAAGTTAATATTAATGAACTGATTACAGCAGCACTTGAAACATACTAAATGCTGTATAAATGTATAGATGGATGTATAGACAGGTAAAAAGAAAGGTTATAGTCTATTTGACTTCTCTTTCCAAAATAACTTGTTGAGAATTGCTTAAATCTAACACAACAATTGCTATTAACCAATAAAACAACAGATTAATAATCAGTAAAACAGGTCAGTAAACATTTAATATTTTTCCTTTTTTCCTGGACAGTTTTAACACTGGTAAAAAATAATCTATAATAACAAATAATTTGAAATCTGGAAGAGACCTTAGAGGCAATCTATTGGGAAATTAAGTACAAAATATCTAATTTCCTTAAGTATTAAGTTTGACAGTTGATGTCTCCGACATTCTGCTTTAACACTTCTTTCTAAAGCACTTCTTGCTTTATTTTTATTGTAAAGGTACATCCTCATTCTGTCAAACTCATGCTTTGTATTATTTCAATTTTTTTAGAGGAATTTTTGTGAAACACAAATAAGTCAGAAATTCATGTTATTTTCAAATATGAATTCCCTCATGGAACCAATGTAGCTCAGAGTGTTTGAAATATCAACAGTGTTTGGGAAGGATGAATCTACTGAATGCACAGTTAATGGTTAGAGAAGGTCCATTCTGCTGATTTTAATCTTGAAAATGAGCTACATGGGCAACCTGAGACCATAGTGGATAACGATGAGCCAGAAGCTGTAGTAGAAATGAATCCCGCTCCACTTATGCATAAAGTTACTATTCCAACAATATTGGACAGTTTGAAACAAAGTGGTGAGGTAAAGGAGCTGGATCAATGTCGCCACATGAATTAATAGTTAAAGCCCCTCATTTCCCAGTTAAGAAATTTGATACACAGGAAAATGAAGTTTCTTCTAATATACCCTCACTTGGCAGTAGGGGGAGTCCACGAAACCACCCCGAAGCCTCTCATCTCTCCTTTAGCTTCACACATAGTTTCCTTTTCTAGCAAATCTCCAGTTACTACCAAGTGACAAGAGTTAACTGGCCTAAATTTTTTTTTCTCTACTTCTAATCACCTTCCATGGAAACAAAAGATTAACCAGTTACAGCCTTTAAAATGTATCTCCTATGGTTGTATTTCAGTTGCCCATACAATTTATACCCACGGACCCAAAGGTGGTTCTGAGATCCTGCGGGAACACCTCAGGACCTGAGGACTGATCCCGGCAGCTTTAAGGAATGTATTCGCTGTAACAGCACCAAAGAGACCTTTCGGACGGGAGCCAGTGCTGAAATTGCAAGAGGCAGTCCCCGCCGGTGAGCACAAGCACAATTTAAGACATGGGTCAGAACTAGGGACTCCTCTTAAATATTTTGTAACATACAATGTGGCTCAGAGAAAAGTAATAGAAAGCACAAGTGATAGAATGCAAGAGTTAAACCTGAGGAGAAACGTTCTACGTGGCTTGCTGGATATCTTGAGTTGATTGAGTTCTAAATGGTAGCATCAGTGATTCAAGTCCATAAGACTCGAACCAAACAGGTGACACCGGAATTAGCAATTCTCCAAATGAAATACAGCTCACAAAATTATATCAAAACATATCCCAGTCTTACTTGTTTTAGTGCTGGAGGCTTTATCCAATACTTACACTATGTTTTGGTAGAATATTACTATATTAATGGAGTCAGATACAGATACTGGAACAGAAAAAACATACTTAAAGAGCAAAAAATATATTATGCAGCCTTAAAGAAAGATGGTGACTTTTCCTCTTTCATTTTTACATGGATGGACCTGGAACATGTTCTCCTTAGCAAAGTATCTCTAGAATGGAAGAAAAAGTATCCAATGTATACACCCCTAATATGAGACATATTCTTTGTCATTCAAGTGAAGGCTACAACCCATTTATTGCACTGGAAGACAGGGAAAGGGGAGAGGGAGGGAAGGGGAGGGAGAGGGTGGGTGGAGATGGGACAAAGGGTGAGATCACATGTGTGGTACATATTCGAAGGGTCAGGAGAAAACTTCTAAATACGGATCAAAAATGTTTTCATATAGTAAACGAGAAAATATGAAAACAAAACAAAAAAAAATAAATGATTACATGTTTTTAGTTTAAAATTCTGTTTATGTGATGAATCATATTTATTGATTTATGTATTCCTGGAATAAAACCCACTTGATCGTGGAGGGTCATACCTTTAATGGGCCATTGGATTTAGTTAGAGGGTTTTTCCATCTGTTTTCATCAGGGATGTTGGTATGTTGTTTCTTTTTTGTGTGTTATGTCCTGTCTGGTTTTGGTATCAGGGTGATACTAGCCTCATAGAATAAGTTGGGGGGAATTTCCTCCTCTTTGATTTTTGGAAAAGTTTTGGGAGAGTGGGTATTAATTTTTCTTTGTATGTTTTGTAGAATTTGGTCCTGGCGTTTTGATTGGTGGGAGACTGTTTATTACTGATTCAGTATCATCATTCATAATTGTTTTGTTTAACCTTGGGCTGTTAAATCTTTCTAGGAATTTATCCACTTTCTCTAGGTTTTCTAGTTCATGGGTGTGTAGTTGTTTGTCTCTGATGATCTTCTACATTTCTGTGGCATCAGTTGTAATGTCTCCTTTTTCATTTCTAATGTAGTTTATGTGCATCTTCTCTCTTTTCTTTATTAGTTTAGCTGGTGATGTATCAATTTATTTATCTTAGGTGGTTTGTACTTTTTTTTTTTTTTGACACACACATTTAATGCTATAAACTTCCCTGTTAGCACTGCACTTTTATTTATCCCAGAGGATAGGGCATGCTATATTTCCATTTTTATTCATTAAAAAATTATTTTAAAGTTTCTGACTTAATTTTGTCATTGATCCAGAGATCCTTCGGAAGAATGTTGTTTAATTTACATGTATTTGTATACTTTCTGAAGTTCCTCTTACATTGATTTTTAGTTTTATTCTTCTGTGATCTAAGAAGATAACCTGACATGAGTTTGATTTTTAAGAAGAATGTTATTAAGACTTTTTTTGTGTGGCCTAACAAATCTGTTTTGCAGAATATTCCATGTACTGATGAGAGGAACATATATTCTGCAGTTGTTGGGTAGAGCTTCATTTAGCCTACAGTCTAATTTAAGGCCAGTATATTTTTGTTGATTTTTCTGTGTTCATCATCTGTCTAGTGCTGTGAGGTGCTGAAGTCCCTGACTATTATGTATTGCTGACTAATGTCTAATAATAATTGACATATATTTATAAAATAATATATATTATAATATATATTTTTAATAATATAATATATAATAATTGACATATATTTATAATTTATTATTTATATTATAAATATATGCCAACTATTATTATATATTATATATTTAGTAATTATAATATATAATTGACATATATTTATAATACAAATATATTTATAATATATAATTATTATATATTATATTATTAATAACATGTATTATTATATATTATAATACATATTATTGACATATATTTATAATATAAAAATTGACATATTTATAATATAATATATAATAATATATATTATTAATAATATAATATTTAATAATTGACATATATTTATAATATAAATCTAGGTGCTCCAGTGTTGGGTACATACATACTTAGAAATGATATATCCTCCTAATCTCTTTATCATTACTTACTGATCTTCTTTGTCTATTTCACTGTTTTTGATTCAAAGTCTATTTTATTTGATATAACTGTAGCTACTCTGCTTGCTCTGGTTTCCATTTGCTTGGAGTATGTTTTCCCACACTTTGTACCTTCACTCAGTCTCGTGTGTAAAGGCGGATTAAGTGAGTTTTTTATAAGATCATATAGTTGCCTCATGGGTTTTTGGTTTTTTTTCATTCCAGTAATCTGTTTCTTTTAAGTGAAATGCTTAATCTGTTTATGTTCAAGGTTAATATTGATATGCGAGGTTTGGTTCCTGTCACATTTTTATCTACTTGTTCAATAAATTCTTCGTTTCTTCTTTTTTCTCTGTTTGTCTTTGTGGTTTGGAGGAGTTCTGTTGTATAGCCATTTGTTTTCTTTCTCTTCCTTCGTTTTGTAATTGTTCTTTAAGACCTGTAAGTCGTAGACTTTCACATGGTTTTACGATGGACATTTAGTGTTCTCCGTCCCTTGCTTTGTCTTAGAGGCACGTGGGTAAAGCTGGCCAAGGGGGCAAGCCTGCGTACAGGCCTTCCAATGGTGGGCACAAGTACTGACACTGAAGGGGGTCTGGGGTCAGTCCTTAGAGTCTGGGAGAAATGCCCATGTGAGGAATGAGTGACTGCTGCTGCACCACAGTCTTAGCACAGGAATGGAGGGGTGTTCCCAGCCCCATAGCCAAGTGAGCCGTCAGGCCGAGCCAAGGTGCTATATTTTTGTTGTACATGTTTTCTTTAAGGTTTATAATTTTCTCCGTATGAATCTTATATATATATTATTGGCTTTAGTTCTTTGAACTTTTATTCTTTTTATTTTTTTTTTGCAGTTTTTTAATTTTTTTTTGGCCGGGGCTGGGTTTGAACCTGCCACCTCTGGCATATGGGGCTGACGCCCTATCCTTTGAGCCATAGGCTCCACCCGGAACTTTTATTTTTTTGATTCTATCATTATTTTTCTTTTGTAAAAATTATTTTCTAGTTCTTTTTGGCAAATAAAATGCATTATATTTTTACATATTGATTTTATACCTAGCCACGTGAATGAATTCATTCTGAAAATTTTCTTCTGATATTTTTTATTTTCTTTTCATATCAAGTGGGAACAATGAAAATTTTGTCTCTTCCTTTTTAAAACATTATTTTTTTAATTTATTTTCCTTGTCTTACTGAGTTGACTACAATAAAATCCATTCCAACAGGAAACAGTAGTGTTGGTATCCTTGATGTGTTCTTGATTTTAAAGAAAATGCTTCTGATATTTCACCATTAAAATGTTTGCTTTTTTGTAGGAGGGAGGCTGCTATGTTTTTTACTTGCTTAAAGGCTTAAAGAGACCTTCTATTTTTGATTCATTAAAATTTTTTAAATCATAAGTGATTTTCACTTTTATTAACTATTTCTTCCTTCTTTATCAAGATGATCATCGTAAGATCTTTATTCTTTCATTCTAATGTTTAAACCTAACTTGCATTCCTTTGAAAAAAATCAATTTGGTCATGACATTTAGTCATTTTAATCATACTGATAGTACCAGATTATTCAGACTTTTGTTTTGCTCTTCAGAAAATAAACTTTTAGGAAGTTATGCTTTTAACTTATCTATCCTATAAACATTTGCATTTATTGGCAAAAAGTCATTTATAATATTTTCTTACTCTCCTTACTCTCTTTCATTGCTGATAGATGTACAGTTACTTCATTTTTAATCACTGTTATCATTCATCTCTGTGTTTTTCTTTCTTTTGATTGGTGTTCCCCAAAATGTATCTATTTCTCCCTTTTTATTATGCCAATTTCTGATTTTCTTGATACTCTCCTGTATTATTTTTTTCAGTTTCATTAAATTTTGTTCTTTATTACCTTTTCACATCTTTTTCTTTGGATTTGTTCTGTTCATATTTCTTAAGTTCAAATGTTCATTTATCTTTAAGCTTTTATTCTTTTTATTGAAATCATTAAAGCTGTTAATTTCCTTCTAAGTAATGCTTTAGATATGTCATCCAATAATTTGTAAGTTTCATTAATTTCTGTACTGCTTTCTTCTTTAACCTTCACGTTAGAGGTGTTTTCCCCCCCATCTTTTTTTTTTGTTTGGTTGTTTATTTTGAGACAGAGCCTCAAGCTGTCACCCTGGATAGAGTGCCATAGCGTCACAACTCACAGCAACCTCCAACTCCTGGGCTCAAGCGAGTCTCTTGCCTCTGCCTCCCAAGCAGCTGGCACTACAGGCACCTGCCACAACTCCCGGCCATTTTTTGGTTGCAGCCGTCATTGTTGTTTGGTGGGCCCGGGCTGGATTCGAACCCGCCTGTTCAGGTGTATGCGGCTGGCGCCTTAGCCCGTTGAGCCACAGGCGCCGAGCCTTCCCCCCCCATCTTAAATAGAAACTTTCTTTGTTTATTTTTAGTTATTTCTGACTGACCATCGTTGTGATGCTAATTGTTTTTGAAACCCTTTAGGATATCTATAATTATTTTTTCACTGTTTCTGAATACTATGTATCAAAATTTCCAGGGAATGTTCTACAAAAGTACTCGTAGATTTTATATTAGAAATGTAGCATTTAATAAATAAATTCACCATTTTGCGAAGATGAAAAAGCTGAAGTTGATAGATGTTAAATAGCTTTTTCCAGGAAGTGGGCATGAGAGGATTCGAGCCCACGTCTTGGAGTGTGCCATTCTGTTATTTGTCATTCCACAGGATGGTTTTTTGCTTATCGGTTTAATTTTAGCATCAGTTTTATTCCTGTTCTGAATTACTGCCCTTTTGAATAATGAGATTTTGATAATAGTCATCTCCCAAAACGTTGCTGCGATGATTCAGGAAAATGTAGGATTTAGAGAAAGGGTATAGGTAGAGAAAGGTAAAAGTAACTTGGCATTGTGATTTTCTTTTCTTTTTTTTTTTTTTTTACATTATTCTGTCTCAGCAAAAAAGCAGCAGTTGCCACCTTTATTGACAGTTGTTTCCTTTTAGGAGCTGACATTATATCCTTCAGGCCTCAGGGGGCTTTTATTTTAAAAAAATAATTTCTATTAATTTTAATGAGAATAAAAGGGCCTAATCATGTATAATACAGGTAGTTTATGTAGGTTAAAAAATACAGGTAGGTAATCTGTACTAGTAACAACTGAAAGCTATTCAGATTTGCTCTGAGGAATCAGCTGCTGAGGAGAATTTTGTTGATACTGGCACGATTTATGTCCTGAAATATACTTCTGTTATCTGGAGAAGTTTGCGGAAAGTTAGGTTCCTTATGTAAACTAGACTAAATAATTCAGAAGAAAGAGATACTGAAACATGAACCCTAATTAGTATGTAAATAACAAAACTGGAGTATGCTTACCTACTTTCCTGCATGTATGGGGTTCTTGGTTTTGGTTTTGGTTTTTTTTGTTTTGTTTTGGTTTGATTTTTTTGGCTTTATTTGTTTTTAAAGCTCTTTGTAACACGAATGAATTTCCAAGGGGAAATACAATGCCCATCTTATATTTTCATTTTTTAAACATCACATATGATATTTTTTAAAGAAGGCTTTTCTGCAATAATATTTTATATTAGTAAGTCTGTGCTTTAATGCCAAGGATAATATTTTTCTTAAAAATTCTTCTATGAACTTATACACTCATCTGAATGATAAAGCACAAATATAGTCTAGTAATGGGGAGGGTTGAGTAGAGAGAAGGGTTGGTGGGAGGAGGCAGGGGCTTTTGGGAGGATCTCACCTAATATGCACATTACAAGGGTATATTTCAAAATAATTAAGATTAAATTTTAAATGTCTTACCACAAAAAAAAAAAAAAGTGAGGTGATGGCTATGTTAATCAGTTTTATTTAAGCATTCCACATTTTATATCAGATCATCACATGGTACCCTATAAATGTATTCAGTTATGATTTTAATTAAAATTTTTTTTTTAATTCTGCTAGTATGATAATTAAGAAAATATAAGCGCATATTCTTATAATTAACAGTGATAAGTCCTTCCCGGTTAACATTAGACCTTAGGTGGCATGGTGGAGAAATTGGGCAGATTTTATTAAATTAAAATTAATACTGTCAGTATAATGCAAGTTAAGATGAAAATGTTTTAAAACACTCTGAGAGCAAATCTGTGTGGTAAAACAACTCAGGCTTAGTTAAAATGTTATTATCTTGGAACAGCAATTGACAATTTATAGAACGAAAGCTAGCTTTGACACAGCTGGAGGAGAGATTGCCGAAGTGGTTTAGTGAGATGTCTGAACAACAGGATGTTTTTAAAGGAACTCAGTTTTATTATTTGGTATTATGTTGATGCTAACTAGTTTAGTATATATTTTTAACAAGTCATGATCCTTGGTTTGCTAATTATTTAGGTGATAATGTGTTTTAATGAGCATGTTTAATGGAAGATTATTATAAATAACAATGTTCGTAAATCCTACTCTCTTGATGTTAATTTAAATGTCTAAAATGTAATCATGTCTTCTCTTATAAAGTTCATTTATTTAATAAATTGTTATCACCTATCGGTCATTCTTTTAAGCCCTGCGATATAGATGGAAAAACAAAAGTCAAAACCCAAAGGATCTCACAAGCTTTACCCCTGCCCTTTCCCAAATCATCATAAAATCTGAACTGATAGAGTGAAAATTCATGAGGTGTTATGTAGACTAGCAGCAGTGCTCACAAATTTCCCTTGGGAAAACAGCAACAGATTTTCTGTTTTTTAGAAAAGAAAGTCATCTCCTTTTTCTTTTATGTTACTTAGAATTTCAAATTTAAATATTCAGGCCTCATAAAGTATTTCCTTAGTGTAATAAGCAAGGATCCTTTGAGCTTGAATCAAGGGGAAATTAGTATTATTTTAATTATTTGTGCCATATATCTAAATTAAAGGTTTATATGTCAACCATATCAACATTTTAGAATTTGTTCAAATCCTAAGAGATCAGTGCCTTTCAGGCAAACCACCAGCTTTATAAAAGACGGTTTCCACAACGACATAAAGCATTTTTAATAGTTTGATGTGAAATAAATGTCTTTAAGAGTTCTGGTCTCACTGTGTGTGAGTTCATAATCCTTAAAACTTTGCTTACTATGAAGCAAATATTCTCATTTCCTAACAGTGTTACTTATACTCTATGTTGAGCCATTTATTAAATTAGAGACTTTACATAGCTGACATGATTTTAATTTTATAGGATGTGTGTTGGCTTTCAAAATACTATTGATTATAAGATGCACAATGATTTTATGTACCCTTGAGCAAGGAAAAAGTCACTGCAAATTAAGTGATGGCACAATGCTCTTACAATGGATTAGAAGATACATTTTGATTTTAGAGATTTTAAAACGTTAAAAGAAATTCTCTTAGATTATATTGAATACATATTTATGTTCCGATGCTCCATTTTTCATAAGAAACATAAAGTAATTAAGGTAATGATGTGTGGTTTTGAGCTGCTTTGAGGACAGCGTCCCTGAGGACTCTGAAAAACAAAGGAATAGATCTTATTTGAGAGGTTCATTTGAGGATCCGCGGAAGAAAGGTACGGAGGAATAAAAATCAGGTTTTGTTTGTTTCTCTTTCAGTCCTGAGGTAATTGACCTCATGCCATATGCCTCAGTGTTTTCTATATAAATAATGTTACAGGGTGATTTAAAAGGATAATGGGTGTTGCTAGTTGATTTATCTAGGCTTTCCTCCAGCTTTGCTCCTGTATTTTCTGTGTAAGACCAAAAAGGGGAGGGGATGGGGAGAAAGCCAAGGTACCTATTGCCTATTCAAAGACTTGTTCCTTTTCTCACGTTTCCTTAGAGAAGGCAGCCCAGGACATGTGTGAAACTGAAGAGTACAGTGTGAAGGGAGAAAGAACAGAAAATATAAGTGAGAGGAGTCAGATAAACGGCTGGGAGAAAGTCTAGAAAATGAATTTTTTGAAAATTAAAAAACAAAGCAGATGAGGAAATAACAAAAAAATATGGTATTCTTTTATTGTTTCATTGTTTGGAAGGCATTTTATGGGGCTATGTAGTATGGAAGAATTTTATCAAATGTTGACGGATTGTGTTTTAGAATTTAGCCCTGAACACTAAGCAGGAGGTATAAAATTATTTCATTCAAGAAAAGACTTGGAGCGGTGCCTGTGGCTGATCGAGTAGGGCACCGGCCCCATATACCGAACATGGCAGGTTCAAACCTGGCCTCAGCCAAACTGCAAAAACAGAAAAATAGCCAGACGTTGTGGCAGGTGCCTGCAGTCCCAGCTACTCGGGAGGCTGAGGCAAGAGAATCACCTAAGCCCAGGAGTTGGAGGTTGCTGTGAGCTGTGTGACGCCATGGCACTCTACCAAGGGTGATACAGTGAAACTCTGTCTCTACAAAAAAAAAAAAAAAGAAAAGACTTGGAAGCAGCAAATGAGATTCTATAGGTGAGTGGGGAAGAGCAGGGAAAGGGCTAAAGAACGTGTCAGTGAGCACCTGTCTGTGGCGTTTACGCACAGCCTGAGATCTAGAGGAAGAAGGAGCAGAAGAGCCTGAGCAGCAGCCAATCTGCTGCCCGAGAAAGGGAGGGAAATGTCCCTGAGTTCCTGGCTTCTTGGAGGAGTGTGTTTATTTCAGCACCCCCCACCTCCTACGCTGCATGTAGTTAGCCACTTAGTAATGGCTTTAATGTGAAGACAGAACTTAATAAAATGGTCTTCTCTCACCACTCCCTATTCCTCACCCTCTCACCTCTGCTGCATGGGTCTCACAAGTCCTCCAGTTCTGTTTCGCCCAGTTCTATCCCAGCACCTACTACAGTAAGTAGGGCATGCGGTAGGCATTTGACAAATATGGCAGTGCCTGCATAGTTGGCCATTTCCCTACATCGCCCACCTCCTATGTAGATAGGACATGTACCAAGTGTACTTACAAGTATAGTAGGCCTGGTTCTTTATGTTGACCAGTTGGTTATAGAACCTTGGGTGGTCAACTCACCGAGGTTCTACTGTTCTTACTGGGTTAATTGATAGTAGATGGATGAGTGGGTGGGTGGAGGGTGGAAAAGATGGATTCCTTTATATTTTACTCAGGTTTCTAAGCAGTCTCTGTTGTGGCTTTATTTCTCAAATGTGCTTAAATAGATCAGTGTTTCTCCTATTGTAACCTAGAAGGTGTATCTGAAATAAATTGTTTCTTTTATTACATTCAATTATCTGGTATAATGGTATATACAAATAATTTATGTATGTCACTGTAACAACAAAAAAAGCTTTGTTCTTTAACTTTTAATGAAGACTATGAATAGCTACATATGATCTTTTCTCATGATTATATTTAATCACAAGGACTAAGACCACTCTGTGAAGCAATTTTGTAATGTAAAATCTTTGTCAACTTAGTGGGAAACAGTGATATTCTAAAGAATTGAGGATTCCAGGTTTCCGAAGACTTAACAGTACAAGTCAAAGCCTTGGTGATAGAAATGTTTATCAAAGAGAGTTCACATTTTCCTGTCTTAGTAATAGACAGTATAACCCTCAATTTGGACTTTTCTTATTGACCAAAGGTCAGCGGTGTGCTGGTAAACTAGCTTGGGCAGGCTTGGAATCGGGAGTCCGGGGAGGTAGGCAATAATTTGTAGCATTTGCCACAGTGAAAAATACCCCTGGCCATGTCTGATTTCAAGCTCCCAATGATTATACCTTGTGAAATTCCTCAATATTTAATAGTAGAGCAGTCTTCAGCACACAGCGCTTACAGAAATCATTTTAAAATACTTTGTTCTTATTGTGGGTTCACTTACCCACAATAAGATTTCTGGGAATTAGGATCCATTTAGAGCTCTAAACTTTCTTTGAAAAATCACCAAGGTCTTTGGAATCTTTTTTGTAAAAATGTAGCAAAAGAATGGAAATTTGAAAGACTTCATTTCATGGCAGGAAAGTCTGACTTAGTCTGTGAATTAGTATTTTAAATTGAAGGCCGAATCAGCCTTCTGTCATATAATTTTCTTAAACCCTCAAAAATACATCAGAATGCAGGTTGAGTTTCCCTTTTTTGAAAATCAAAATCCCCAAACACTCCAAAATCCAAAACTATTCAGCACCAACATAATAATGTTCTAAAGAAATGCTCCCTGGAGCATTTGGATTTTTTGCTCTAGGTATGCTCATCTAGTAAGAACAATGCATATCTTCTAAAATTGAGGAGGAAATTCAAAATCTGGAACGCGTCTGGTACCAAACATTTCAGATAAGGGATGCTCAACCTATATTTGGTTTTATTCTCAGTGTCAGCCGTCTTTTTAGTAACATTCAAATGTTTGTCTTTTGCCTTTCTTCTATTTTTATACAAACCTCATTATACAATAGAAGTACAAGTTTAAAAAATAGAAAATGTGCTAAGTTCATTAGACGTCATGTCAATTGTCACTTTTCTATTATCTGCTTTACTAACACAACTATAGCATCCTGAAAGGGGGTCTGTTTTGAGGTACAAAGCTGCTTTTACCACTTTCTCTGAAGTGCTTTTCAGGAATCAGGTAAAATACTAATAGAAAAGTTAAATAAGGGCTCGGCGCCTGTGGCTTAACGGGCTAAGGCGCCAGCCACGTACACCTGAGCTGGAGGGTTCGAATCCAGCCCGGCCCGCCAAACAACAATGACGGCTGCAACCAAAAAATGGCCGGGTGTTGTGGCGAGCCCCTGTGGTCCCAGATACTTGGGAGGCGGAGGCAAGAGACTTGCTTGAGCCCAGGAATTGGAGGTTGCTATGAGCTGTGATGCCACGGCACTCTATCCAGGGTGTCAGCTTGAGGCTCTGTCTCAAAAAAAAAAAAAAAAAAAAAGGAAAGAAAAGTTAAATAAGAAGGCTACTACACCAAATGCTTTTAAGTTGATATTTGCTTTCTTAGTGGCCTTTTAAAAGTCACAGTTTTGTAAAGTAGTAATTATAACAGTGTATTGTTGGGCTGTTGCATAGATGTACCACAAAAGGGGGAAAATAGAAATAGAGGTGTGCAGGTCTAGTGTTCGCATTTCTTATGGGAGTTAAGTTAGTATAAATCCGAAGAGACTCTGATAAGATGTGAGGTACATAGTGGTGTATGCATTTTGTCCTGTAACCAGCAATGATGATGATTATATAGTAACGGCAATCAATAGTAATAATAATAATAATATCAACAGTAACAATCATAATGAACTAAAATTGAAATTCCAGGCACTGTGCCAGGCCATCTACATGTATTATTTCAAATCATCATCATCATCATCCCATGAGGTGCCATTATTTGTGTTTTGCAGATAACGAAGTTACAATAACAGAACTTTCCCAAGGTACATAGCTAGTAAGTGGCAGGACTTACACACAGGCGTCCTTGTCTTCAGAGTCCACCAGAAGTAGTAACCGGGCAGTGATGCTTTGGAGGCAGAATGAGCCCGAGTGAGGACTGGCTCTGAGAGTGCAGGGTACTTTCTGGTTTGGACAGCCCTGTGAGGAGCTGTGTCGTGTGCTGAGATTGGCCTGTCATGCTTCTTCTTCTTCTTCTTCTTCTTTGACTTTTCTGGACTTAATTGTACCATTTATTTAGTAATCTGGAAAAGATAACATACAGTACTTGAAAGTTTAAGGGTTTTCAAGGGAAGGAGAAGAGTTTTGTGTAGCTCTTAAATAATGTGTTCTTTCCTGATGTAGAGGTTTATGCAAGTTTTCATCTTCTTGAGTTAACTTTATATTTAACTTGTTAAATTCTGTGTTTATGCAAGTTGTCCTAATATATTAAAATATTATTTTCTTACAGTTCATGGTTTTTCTCATTAAGAACTTTGATTATTCATTAGATTGACTTTTTTCTTAGGAACATTTTTTAAATACATTTTGTACAAAGTATGTTAAAATAGTTGAATTATGCTGTGTCTTGCATTGTTTAAACCTTTTAACTGATTTTTTTTTCTTGCCATTCTTTGAATGGGAGTTGGCCTCACATCCCACTTACATTCCATTCTTGCTGTGGTTCAGGGGTGCTGCTGTGTTCAGGTGGTTTTTCAGTGTCGCTGCATTAGGAATAGTAAAAGAGATTTTGAATCTAGTTGGGTTGGTAAAACATAACTTACATTTCACTAAATGACCCCAAGAACCACTCTGGTCTTCTGGTTAATGTACCTTTAACGAGGTCGCTGATGCTCTCAGAGATTGTTATTGTGTCAAATGCTGACTCCAGGGTTCTGGGGCCGCTGATCACAGCATTTCTTTTCCCTCTTTTATCGACTTAGCCACTTAACATGCCTTTAACTTATATGTCAGTGTTTTTGATGTGTTTGAATTGCTATATTCTCAATTATTTTTTAAACAATTATTCATTTGATTTATCTACATGTTAATCACTATGTAAAATTTGCTGTCTTAAATCTCTAGCTTTTCATTTCCAATACTTTTAACTTGAAGAATAGTCTTTACTTTTCCATTAGTTCAGTTCTGTTGTGATAAATTCTTTCAAGTATGTCTGTTTGATTTCATTCTTGAGAAATATTCTTGGCAGTTTATTTGAGTATATTGGCCTTGAGGACATCGTTGGTATAGAGATGTCAGTCTAATCATTGTGCCTTTAAAGGTAATATGATTTTTTAAATTTTTATTCATACATTTTTGGAACTACTTTGAAGATTTTTGACTTTTTGAAGTTTCTGAGTGTTGTGCAAAGGTATGATTTTCAGTAATTATCTTGCTTGTGGTTTATAGTGCTTCTCAAATCTGTAGATTCATGTGTTTCATTGGTTTTTTAAAATTTTTAGAGCTTATCTCTAGTATTACTTTTGTTGCATTATTTATCTGTTCACTTTCTGAGATTTTGAAAGGTCTTTGGTAACTTACCCTCTTTGGTTTGTTACCTTATATCTAGATTTGTTATTCTTTGTTTTCCTAGAACTTTATTCTGTGTTTTTTTTCTGACTTTTTCAATTCATTATATTTTTCAGTTGCTCTCACCTGAAGTTGAAATCCATTGAGTGAGTTCTAAATTTTATCATATTTTTTCACTTGTGTTATTTGTCTTTTCAAAGTTGTATCTCTTATTATACCTTCTAGTTCTCTGCAATTTTTGGTATTCTTGTCATCGAACAAAATACGCACATTTATGAGCTCTAATAGCTAAGTTCATGAACTTGCCATCGTGCACTTATGTTGGCAATGCTGTGCAAACAGCTTGGTAAGGTTTCAGAACCTTGTTACGTGTCAGTGAAACACAGCTGTGTGTGTTGACATGTAGTAGTGTCTTGCTGAGTGGCGTTCATTACTGTTGTGTGTTTTTGTGTGCCATCTTGGGAATGCGGGAGTTTGAATTACAGCAGCAAACAAACATTGAATTTCTAGTTAAACTTGAGTAGAAGTGAAATCATGGTCATGTTAGTCCAAGTTTCTGGGGATAATGCCATGAAGAAAACAGCAGTGTACAAATGGATTAAACGTTTTTCTGAGGGGAGAGAACGGGTCACTGATGACAAATCAGAGGGACCAGTAATGATATTTATTGATGAAAACATTGCAAAAACTTATCGAATTGTATATCAAAGTCATTGGCTGAGCATGAGAAGCACAGCAGACCAAGTAAACACTGATAGAGAAATAAGGAAGTCTTAGCTGAAAATCTTGCCATGTGAAAAGTGTGTGCAAAAATGTTCCTGAAGGACCTCACCCATGAACAAAAGTGCGGCGGAGTCGAAGTTTGCCAAGACCTTTTAGAGAGGCAAGATGATGTTTTGGGACTTGTTGTCATTGGTGATAAGACATGGGTGTACCAACATGACCCTGAAACAAAGCATCAAAGTGCACAATTGAAGTCAGCCAATTCTCCACGACCAAAAGAAGTTCCACCAGTCCAAACAAGAGTCACAACAATGTTGCTAACCTTTTTAATATCAGAGGGATTGTTCATTATAAATTCGTACCACTGGACAAACGGTTAACCAAGTTTACTATTTGGAAATACTGAAAAGACTGCATGAAAAGAGTTAGATGAAAATGACCTGAACATGTTGCAGACAGTCATGGCTCTTACATCGTGATGGGGCACTAGCTCACGTGGCACTATCTATGAGGGAGTGTTTAGCAGTAAACAAATAACTGTACTGGAATATCCTCCCTGCTTATCTCATCTGGCCCCCAGTGACTCGTTCTTTACCTAAAGGTAAAGGAAATGTTGAAAGGAAGACATTTCAAAGACATTCAGGATAACAAAGGTTAATGTGATGACAGTGCTGACGACCATTCCAGAAAAAGAGTTCCAAAATTGCTGTGAAGCACTGGCTAGGGGCTGGCATCAGTGCATAGTTTCCCAAGGGAAGTACTTTGAAGATGGTCATAGTCGTATTCAGCAGTGAATACTTACTACCGTTTCTAGGACAAGTTTATGAACTTAATTGTCAGACCTCATATTTTAAAGTCTGTGTTCATGCTAATATAGTGAACCTCTGTAAATAGGTTTATAATGCTGGTTCTTTCATGTAATTCTTTTCTCAAAGCCTGGTTATCTTTAAATATGTATTGGGCATTTTATTTGAAAAATTTTAGTAATGTTCTGAAGCGTAAGTTGGTGATGTCTTTCTTTAGAGAAGATTTTAATTTTCTCCTCCCAGGCTTCTGGGAGAACTAGCAGTTTAAAATGTTTGGAGTTTGAGAATTTTGGAGCCGCTGAAAGTGTGTTTCAGTCCATGCAAGACTTGATCTCCATCCAGTTCTCCCTTATTCCTAGAACAGAACTAATTTGGCTCCCAGCTAAAAACAGGATAGTTTTAGTGTGGTCCGCACGCATGCCGTCTTTTGCACCCACTGCTGCTTCAGCTTGTCAGCAGGACTTACCCAGCCTTGCTGTGGTTCTTCTGGGTAGGCAAACCCTCCCCTGAGCAAAAGGAGCCTCAAATGCTGATCTCAACTTTTTGGACTTTATCTTCTCCTGGATCTTGGACCAGTAACTTTTAAACTATCATTTAAATGCTTCAGTGTCTTCAAGCTGGTAATGTTTATAATTTGTCTGCTTTATCTGTTGTCTTCAGAGGGGGGGTTATCTGACTCACTTATTTACTAAAGTCTCCATTATTCTAAGTCCCTTATAAACAATTCTCCATACACACTTTCTTCAGCCATTTATCTGCCTCCCATGTTGCAGATGCTTTCCTGAGTTCATCAGCTTGCTTTTTTAGAGTGAAGTTTATATATACAAATATACATATGTATGTAAGTTGATCTATATGTAGATACACACACACACACCAGAGAGCTTAGTTGTTACATATTCAAATAATTTTGCTTGATTTTTTTGCTTAGAAAGTATGCTCCGAGCCCAACATGAATTGAATATTCATCTATATTTTCTAGTTCCTGCTGTGGTTTTGTTTCTTAAGGTAAATTATTGAACTTATTTGAGGTATTTGGTGTTTGCTTAAGATCTACTTTTACTTACCATATTATGAATGAAATTTGAGTCACATATTTTAAAAAAACTTTACTGTCTTCTCCCCGATTTTAAATGTGTCATAGACTAAGTATGTATGTCGGATGGGGTCTTTTCTGGATTTTTGGTTTAACCATGGGTACTGAACTCTTGTTAGGTATAATACATTTTAGTGATTTGGAGGGAAGGGGGCATTCCCTACCACCATGGTCCCCAGCCTCGAGGTTGTGGACCAGTACCTTTCCGTGGCAGGCTGCCCAGCATCACTGGCTGAGCTCCGCCCCTTGTCCCATCCCCCACCCCACCCCGTCCCATGGAAAAATTGCCTGCCATGAATCCAGTCCCTGGTGCGAGAAAAGTACAGGGCATAATGCTCTACAAGACCATCATATTACCAGTAAATAATGCTGTTGTCTTCTTATCATCATGTCATATTGTATTTCTTGTTATTGTTTCATTACATTATCTAGACGGTCTAAGGAAATAATTAATCATATAAATAACATTGGTTATTTAAGGAATCTTCTCATTGTCCTAGACTTCAGGGATTTCTCGAGTATTTGATTTTGAATGTTACATATCATTGGCATGAGGTAAATATCATTTATTTATTTATTTATTTATTTATTTATTTATTTTTGAGACAGTGTCTCACTATGTTGCCATGGATAGAGTACCTGACATCACAGCTCATAGCAACCTCCAACTCTTGGCTTAAGCTATTCTCTTGCCTCAGCCTCCCAAGTAGCTGGGACTACAAGTGCCTGCCACAACCCCTGGCTATTTTTTGGTTGTTATTGTCGCTGTTTGGCGGGCCTGGGCTGGATTCAAACCCACCAATTCCTGTGTATGTGGCTGGCGCCCTAGCCCCTGAACTACAGGCGCCAAGCCAGTATCCTTTTTTAATCTAGTTTTTTATCTCCCCCTCCATTTTCCTTTGTGGCATCCTTTTCACCCCCAGCCTATTTAGAGATGTATTGTTTAATTTCTAAATATTTGAGGATTTCTTTTAGATGTCTTTTTCTTATTCACTTATACTTTAATTCTGTTTTAGTCAAAAAACATAATTGTATATTTTTTTTTTAACTTTTGAGCAGCATACTTTGTTTTCAAATTTAAATAGCCACATTTGCCTAGTGGCTACCCATACAGGCATACGTTAGAGATATTGCAGGTTTGATTCTGCGTCACTGCAATAAAGCAAACGTCACAATAAAATAAGTCACATGAACTTTTGGTTTCCCAATGCTCATCAAAGTTATGTTTATTAAATGAGAAAAAGTATAATGTCTAAAAAACAATGTATATACCTTAATTTAAAAATATCATATCATTAAAAAATGCTAATGACCATCTCATCTTTGAGCAAGTCACATATTCTTTTGCTAATGGAGGTTTCTTCTCTTAATGTTGACGGCATCTGACTGATCATGGGGTGGTTGCTGAAGACTGGAGTGGTTGTTGCCATTCCTTGAAATAAGGCAACACTGGGCTGGGTGCGGTGGCTCATGCCTTTAATCCCCGCACTGTGGGAGGCTGAGGTGGGTAGATCGCTTGAGTTTAGGAGTTGGAGAGGAGCCTTGAAAGAAGTTCTGCTGTAGGTAAAATGCTATTCAAACAGCACTGCATGATAAAGAAATCTTTCCTGAAAGGAAGAGCCAATCTATGTAGCAAACTTCATTGTTGCCTTATTTATTCATTTGTTTGTTGAGACAGAGTCTCACTTTGTCACACTCAATAGAGTGTGAGACCTGTCTCTAAAAAATAGCGAGACCCTGTCTCTAAAAAATAGCCCAGCACTGTGGCAGGTGCCTGTAGTCCTGCTTACTCGGGAGGCTATGGCAAAAGGATCTCTTGAGCCCAAGAGTCTGAGGTTGCTGTGAGCTATGATGCCATGGCACTCTACTGAGTGTGATAAAGTGAGACTCTGTCTCAAAAAATAAATAAATAAATAAATATGGCAACAATGAAGTTTGCCACAAAGATTGACTCTTCCTTTCAGAAAAGATTTCTTTATACTGCAGTGCGGTTTGAATAACCTTTTACCTACAATAGAACTTCTTTCAAACTTGGATTCAATCTCTCAAATCCTGGCACTGATGTGATCAACTAAGTTTGAGTGATAATGTGCATATTCTAAATCCTTCGTTGTCATTTCAACAATGTTCACAGCCTCTTCATCAGGAATAGATTCCATCTCAAGAAACCACTTTTTTTCTTTGCTTTATCCCTAAGGAGCAGCTCCTCATCTATTCAGGTTTTATCATGAGAGGGCAGCAGTTCAGTCACATCCTCTGGTCCCATTCCTGATTCTACTTCTTTTGCTATTTCTATCACATTATTATCAATTATTTCCCCCACTGAAGTCTTGAACCCCCTTAAAGTCATCCATGAAGGTTGAAATCAATGTCTTTCAAACTCTTGTTAAAGTTCATATTTTGGCCTTCTCTCGTGAATCATGAATGTTCTAAATAAAGTCCAGGATGGTGAATCGTTTTCAGAATGTTTTCATTTTACAGGAATCTCTATCTGTGGCATGACAGACTTACAAAACGTATTTCATAAACAGTAGGACTTTAAAGTCAAAATTACACCTTGATTCATGGTCTGCAGAATGGATATTGTGTAGGCAAGCATGAAAATGCATTAATCTCATATATCTCCATCAGAGCTCTGTTGAGTAAGCAGGAATGAATAGCAGTATTTTGAAAGGGATCTTCTTTTTTTTTCTGGGCAATATTTGGCTTAAAATACTCAGTAAGTCATGGTTATAAACAGATGTGCTATCATCCAGGCTTTGTTGTTCCATTAACAGAGCACAGGCAGGGTTTATTTAGCATAATTTTTTTTTTTTTCTTAAGGAGACTAGGTTTCATCTCAGTCTACCACTTAGGCTGGAATTCATTGGCATGATCATGGCTCAGCTGTAACCTTGAACTCCTGGACTCAGGCAATCCTCCCAGCTTGGCCTCCTGAGTAGTGAGGACTTATTTTGTAGAGATGGGGTCTCATTATGTTGCCCAGGCTAATTTTTGAAGTCCTGGCCTCACTTGAGCCTCCTGCCTTGGCCTTCCAAAGTACTTGGAGTTATATGTGTGAGTCACCACCTCTAGTCTATTTAGCATGATTCATAAGGGCCTTAGGATTTTCAGAATAGTAAATAAACATTAGCTTCAACTTAAAGTCACTAGCTGCATTAGCCCCGGACGAGAGTCAGCGTGTCCTTGGAAGCTTTGAAGCCAGGTATTGACTCCTCCTCGTTAGCTATGGAAGGCCTACATCTTCCGTAGAAGGCTACTTTGTCTTCATTGAAAATCTTTTGTTTAGTGTGGCCCCCTTCATCAGTGGCATTAGCTGAATCTTGTAGGTAGTTGCTTCAGCTACAAACTCAACATTTGGGCTTCACCTTGTCCTTTTATGTTACAGAGACGGCTGTTTTCCTTAAACCTCATGAAGCAAACTCTGCTGGCTTCCCTCTTGTCTTCTGCAGCTTTCTCACCTCTCAGCCTTCATGGACCTACGGAGAAGTAGGGCCTTGGTCCGGATTAGATCGTCTATCCAGACCACTCAAGACTTTCTCCATGTCACCAAAAAGGCTGTTTTGCTTTCTTTTCATTCATGTATTCACCAGAGTAGCACTTTTAATTTCCTTCAAGACTTTTTCTTTGCATTCACAATTTGGCTAACCAGTGCAAGAGGCCTCGCCATAGGCCCCTCTTGGCTTTGAACAAGCCTTCCTTGCTAAGCTTAATCATTTTCTAGCCTTTGATTTACAATGAGAGATGTGTGACTTTTTTTCTTCTTCAACACTTAGAGGCTATTGTAGGATTTTTAATTGGCCCAATTTCAATATTGTGTGTTAGAGAATAGGAAAGCCCTAGGAGAGGGAAAGAGATGGTGGAATGGCTGGTTGGCAGAGTAGGCAAAACACACAGAGGACATTTTTTAAGCTCACAGTCTCATATAGTCAGTTTCCTGGTGCCCCCAAACTGTTAAAACATCATAAAAGCAAAGGTGCCAAATCACAGACCACCATAACAGATTTAATAATGACAGAGAAGTTTGGGACATTGAGAGAATTTTCAAAATATGACACAGCAACACAGAGTGAGCACACAGTGTTGGAGAAGGTGTTGATACACGTGCTTGACACGGGTGCCGCAGTCCTTCAGTTTGTAAGAAATGCAGTATTTGCAAAGGGCAGTAAAGTGAACCACAGCCAAACAAGATTTTTTCTTTTATTGGTTTTCTGTTGCTGTGTGACAAATTGTTACTAATACAGCAGTTTAAAACAGTGCTTATTGTTTTACAGTCTGTAGGTCAGAAGCCTGACACAGGTCTCACCAGGGTATAATCACCGTGTCAGCAGAGCCGGGTTTCTTTTTGGAAGCTCCAGGATAGAGTCTGTTTCCTTGCTCATTCAGGTTATAAATTCTGTGCCTATAAGCATCATGTCCTTGGCGGTGCACAGCTGAAGGCCATGCCCGTTTCCAGAGGCCACTATCTTTGCGGCACCCTCCCTTTCTCCATCTTGAAAGTCAGCAGTGGCCTGTCAAGTCTCTCTTACCTCCGTCTGTCTCCTCCCTCTTCCTGTTGCTTGGTGTGTGACTTCAAACAGAAGAGATTTCTCCATTTTTGCAGAATTGTGTAATTGTATGTATGTATGTATGTATGTATTTTGAGGCAGAGTCTCCCTTTGTTGCCCTTGGTAGAGCGCCGTGGTGTCATACCTTACAGCAACCTCAAACTCTTGGGCTCAAGTGATTCCCAAGTAGCTGGGACAACAGGCACCCACTACGATGCCCCGCCTATCTTGAGAGAGGGGGGTCTCCCTCTTGCTCAGGCTGGTCTCAAACTCCTGAGCTCAGGCAATCCACCTGCCTCAGCTGCTGAGAGTACCAGGATTACAGGCCTGAGCCACCACTCCCAGCCCAGGATTGTGTAATCAAATTTGAAGAGATAATCTCCCCATTTGGAAATTCACATCCTTATCACATTTGCAGAATTCCCCTTTGCCGTGCAAGGAAATACATTCACTGGTTCTGCCGACTGGGGTGTGGCCGTTCTGCAGGCCTGTTATTTGGCCTACCACACTACCACATTGGCCAGGACAGCTTAACACCTCTCTATCACAACTGTAGTTCTTTGTCATCTCTCTTGCACCTGGAGTCTCATAGTCTCTGCTGACTTTAGTTTCCTGTTTGAGTATTCGCAATCTTCTCTTATCTGAAAGAATCCTTTCCTTAGCCTCATTTTTGCCTGATGCTGACATCTCGTCTTTCTGTTTCTTCATTCCTATGACGTAGTCCGTGTTTGCAGACCTGGGTGCGTCCGCATGCCCTCCCTCCCTCCTTACCTCTGTGTGGTGGTGTTTGGACATTAGCTCTCAGAGATAATGCTGCCCTCCTAAGCCTGGTGACCGCCAAACCCAGTGACTGCTTGACAGTTTCCATCCTGTGTAATACTTTAAAGCTGTTGTCTACATCGTCTTCCTAAAAGCCTCTAAATCTTGACTCCTGGACTTTCACTACCACGTTTTGTCTCATCTTTCTGATTTCTTTCTTGTTTCTTTTGGTTTCTGGCTCATCCTTAAGTATAAAGGCCCAACCAGGCCTCTGATTCATACCTTTTCTTCACAGCATATTCTCCTCAGCATACCATTTATGTACTTATATGAAAACTCTCTCGTAGTTTATTCCCAGATCTGTACCTCTAGCCCAGACCTCTCTGAAGGGGAGGAAAAAGAAGAATGCGCACGTATTCTTACTGTATCATAATTTTCATATTGCTCTGTAATGTTCATAATTATTTTAAATGGATGTATAATGTTAAGTGTCTGTGCCATAATTAGCTTTACCATTTTCCTATTGAAAAATTCTTGTTCTGAATTTCCAGCTACAGTTTACCATTCTGTGCTCACACATTGTGTTTGAGGGTGGTGGAATGCAAAGTGAATGAACGATTTCCTCTCCCAAGCTAGCTCAGTGCTCCCATGGAAGTATCAGAAGTGTGCGGAATCTTGCCAGGCTTTCTTATTTTGAATCAGCTAAGAGGCTACCGCCACTACTTGAGTTTGGAGTAGCATTACAACTCTTGCACTCATGACTTAGAAAAATGCCATCTTGGTGGTCTTTTTGTCTCTGATCTCTTAATTCTCTGAACCAGCATGCTCTCAATTGTTAGAAAATAGGTAATTCTGTGTTCTTAACGCCAAAGAGCTAAGATTTTTCACACTGATATGTCTCTGAGATTAACCTTGTATCAAGACAGGATTTTAAGCACTATGAAGTTGAGGTTTACCATACCTACTACCTTCGTTAAGAATCTTCTTTGCCACACCTAGCTAGCACTCAGGTGCTCTCCTAAGGCAAGAAACTTGTTTGTAATCTGCTATAAGAAGTCCAGAAGTAATCCTGAAAACCAGTTAGCAGTGTTATTTTAAACTCCTTGGTGTTCTTCTCTAAGGAATGATGGGAGCTTAATGATTAGGTTTGTGCCACACAGAACCTAAGAACTTTAGCTCATATTTCTCCAGACTGTTTTTATGAAGCCCAACAAGTCATTCTGACAATGGCAGCACTGCCATTTTTGTCCCTCTTCTGACTGGACTTGTATCTGTTAAACGAACTGCTTTGGATTTTGACGTGTTGATTTCTCAGTTTCTGCCTGATTTTCAGCCATTACCCGTCGTACCCTGATGATTTGGGGAATCTAATTTTCAGCAGTTCTCCAATCTAAGTACTGTGTGTTCTCCCTATGAAAGTAGAGAGGGTCGTGTTTCAACCCTGGTATGCATTAAGCATATCCAACCTGAGCAGTAGTAAAACTCGGTGTTTCTGAGTCACAGGGTGGTAAGTATTCAGCAGTGTCCTTACTCTGAGCCCCCGGGAAGCCTGTGCACTGGCTGGTGGGGGTGAGCATGTTAAGTCACCACCATCTTTGGACGGTCTTCTACTGTGGGTCTCATGGTCTGTCTCTGTCTCTCTCTGCTTTCTCTGATGTATGTTCGTCGTAGTCCACCATCTCAACGAACTGCCCTTAAAATTATTGAAAAGCGCAAGTGCTGAATGTAAACAGGTGTTGCCATTCTTTCCTTCGTGCCAGTTGCATTTCTGCTGTGAGGCGCTGTGGTCCGCACGTCCTCTTAACTCTGCAGCCTGTGGTAACTACGTGCCAGGTGTTGTAGCTGCACGGTTTGGTGATGTACTCTTTTCTGTAGATAAGAAGCCAGCATGAGTAACTAGTTACTCTCTAATAGGTAGAGTCGAAATTAATCAAGATGAAGGTAAGTTTTAAAAATTACACCAGGTATATCATCCTCTGAAAACCCAAGGGTCTGCCACCTTCTGTCTAGCGCACTGGTTCCCAAGAGAAAGTGTCTTTCTAATTTCCAGCCATGCAGCTTAGCCACCCTGACCACTTTCAGCGGGCAGCTTGTTTCACTTCCACCCCTGCAGTGATAGTATGATATTTACTATGGGCTGGGACGCCCCCTTTCCGTATCTCTCTCATCTGCTCTACCAACCTGTCCCCTCCTAACAACCACAAAAAAAAGTCCTTGAGATTAGAGACTGTTTCTAAGTGCAGGGTCCTTCCCCTACCTCATCTCCTCCCAAGTATGCATAATGGTATGGGCTTTATGCCTTGGACAAGGAGAGTGAGCCCTGTTAATGAAAGTAGATCTAATAAAACATGGAAGAATGACCACAGCTCATTAGGAAAAGTCTGTGATGGGTATGTCTCAGTTCAGTGCCATCCCTGGTCTCAGGCAGTAGAAGAACCTTGAAAACATGAAAGACTGAAAGCTTAGCCTTAAATGAAATACCACCTCAGAAACAGAAGTAAGTGTAGAACCTAATAAGATTATACAGTTATTGAAGTATGAGCTCAAACTTAATATGAGACGAGAAAATGAGGTGAAATGGGAAATATGAATCTAAGGGAATAAAATCAGAAAAAAGCAAGATCATTCCGAAACTAATAAGTTAAGTTTTAAACAGTAAGGAATGTAAAGGCATGAACATTGAATTATTGGCAAAAGGGAAAAAGCTTTAAATAATTGTTGAGAAAACAAGAAATAAAAAACCAAGGAGATGAAGACAATTGAAATCATATAAGGGTAATGCAGGGAAACCCTATTTAATGTTCCCAAAGAAAAGAACCTAATCCCAAAGGAAAAAAAAAAAAATTGACAAGAAAATATATTCAAAAATACCATAGAAAAGAAGTTTCTGAAATAAACCAAGTTGCCAGAAAATAAAGGAATACAAGGTCTGACAATTCAGTTTGCAAACTCTTGCTAGAAAAAGCGCTGTATATCTCATTGCTGAATATCACTATAGTCACCTTTGGGGTACTCCCCTTGGGAAGTTATGCACTGATGCCAGCACCTAGTCTACCCTTCAAAACAATTTTGGAACTGTTTTTTCTATAATGAGTATCAGAGCTGCTGTATTACTCTTGGCTGTCCTGAATGTCATCAAAATGTCTGGCTTTCAGTATTTCCTTTATCTTTGAGTGTTGAAAAAGATCATTGGGAGTCAAATCAGGTGAGTAGTGAGGCTGTTCCATTACAGTTACTTTGTATACTGGCTAAAACCTCTCTCACAGACAGTGATGTGTGAGCTGGTGCATTGTCATGATGCAAGAGCCATGAGTTGCTGGTAAAAAATTCAGATCACCTTTGTCTAACCTTTTCACACACCCTTTTAGCAATTCCAAATAGTAAACTTAGTTAACTGTCCAAAAGCTACAAATTCATAATGAATAACTCCTGTGATATTTTAAAAAGTTTAGCAACATCATTGACTCTTGATTTATTAGACTGACCTATTTTGGTTATAGAGAGTTGGCTGACTTCCATTGCGCACTGTGATGCTTTGTTTTAGGGTCATGTTGGTATACCCATGTTTTATCACCAGTGATAACATGGCCCAAAACATTGTCTTGCCTCTCCAAAAAGTCTTGGCAAGCTTCAACTTTCCTTTGCTTCTATTCATTAGTAAGCTCCTTCGGGATCATTTTTGTACATGTTTTTCATGCCAAGATTTTCCTATTTTTCTTTTGATGTTCACATGGTCTGCTATGTATCTCACAGTCAGGTGATGATTTTGACATACAATTCAATGAATTTTTGTAATGTTTTCATCAGTTATGCTCATTATACTCATTAATGTCTGCCCTGCCTCTCTTCATCAATGACCCTTTCTCTACCCTCAGGAAAACATCACATGTATTTTGTACACTGCCATTTTTTTCATAGCATTATCCCTGTAGACTTGGACTAAAATGTCCCTGATTTCACTTTCATTTTTGGCAAATTTAACAAGAAATTTAAGCTCCGACATCCTCACAGTGGCACACAAAACCACACAATAACAGTAATGAACGCCACTCAGTAAGTCATTGCCACACATTGATATACACAGCTATAAGACTAATATACCAAAATTATGAAACCTTACCAAGCTATTTGCATAGTGCTGCCAATGTAAGCACATGGCACATTCACAAACTTAATGGTCAGACCTCATATGCAGAGTTTAGAAGGGAAGAATTAGTGTCCTAGCACCAGTCAAGTTTTAAGATTCAAGTACAGAACTAAAAGTAAACAATAATGTGGATAGAATGTAAATGTTATAAACTTAGGACAAATGAGATGAGTCTGTCAGGATTTAACATTCAAACACATAGTTCAAAAAATCTGATTAAGATAATCTGTTTCTCCATTTCTTAACTCCAGTGGATTTGGGGGACTTTTCCCTTTTAAAGAAATATGCATCTTAAGTTTTGCAATTCCTTTGTCTTCATCTCAGTATAATTTTTTATAAAGTAGAAAGTTAAATTTTATTTTTTGTTAAAACATATAATATTTCTGGATATTCTGAATTTTTGCATTTTCCTTGGTAGTACAGGATTTAACTTAAAAAAAAACTTTAAAAATAAAAGTTTATTCTGAACAGTGTGTATAATCAAGCACAATTATATCTACCTCTACCAAGACTCCGGTTGAGTGAGTCCCTGGTGCGACCGGGCAGAGGAGAATTTGTTTTCAGTCCTTGATGCTCCAGCTCTGTCTCTTTCTCCTCCAAGTGGTTTCTTATCTCTGTATTTATAGTCATTTTAATAGTTGATGGCTTTCACTTTTATGATAGCTCACCACCCAGCTTTTTCAAGTGGGTGGGGAAACTACTCATCCCAGATGATGGTCATCACTTTTCATTTTGCCACTTGCTTGGTAGAGTTAATGAGAGGTTAAAAAGTGCATTATTGACTTCATTACATTCATCTTGAGGGGGAAGACATCATTTCATAAGTGAATAGACTGAAGAATAGAAGGGTTTGCTCAACATCATTTTGTAAAAATTAATACCATTTTGTATTATTCTTTAGGACAAAATTTTCGTTATGAGACCTCCTATTTTTCTCTTTATTTCTTTTAGCTTATGATGGGTAAATTTATCTTTCGTGGAGTAGTATGGTTGTTTCTTCATTAGACTTTTTTTTTTAATAATTTTATTGAATCATAATTGTGTACAGTGGTGCAATCATAGGGCACAATGTGTTTCATATACAATCAGAAATATTTTGATTGTACTGTTACAGATAGCCTTCATGGCATTTTCTTGATCACTATATAAAGACATTGGTACTCTACATTTAATAATGGATTAATAAATTGTGGTACATGTATACCATGGAATACTAATGCAGTCTTCATTAGGCTTTTATATCACAAGAGGATGCAGATACTTTACTTTTTCGTTCTTTTTTTTTTTTTTTTTTTTTGAGACAGAGCCTCAAGCTGTCACCGTGGATAGAGTGCCGTGGCATCACAGCTCATAGCAACCTCCAATTCCTGGGCTCAAGCGAGTCTCCTGCCTCTGCCTCCCAAGTAGCTGGGACCACAGGCGCCCGCCACAACACCCAGCCATGTTTTGGTTGCAGCCGTCATTGTTGTTTGGCGGGCCTGGGCTGGATTCGAACCCACCAGCTCAGGTGTACATGGTTGGTGCCTTAGCCCATTGAGCCACAGGCACTGAGCTGGATACTTTTTCTTTCATGTAAATTTTGTCCTTAGTAAGTAGTTATTACAGTGTAGACATTTTGGTCTAATACGAAGTTCAAATGCATACATTGCAAGAACTATTTGAAAATAGTGAGGAATTAAAGTATCTGTCTTTTCTACAAATAAAATAAGACAAGGTTGAATATTTTTTGTTTATATGCTCAAGTATCCAACAAATTAAAACAAAACTAAATTATGGCAAGTAATTATTGCTCAAAAATATAATTGGCAGAGATTGTAGATGGTTGATGCTACTTAAATATGGATTTATTTGCAGCACAGCTAGAGATAAAAATGGTTTCATCTCTTCTTTCCCATTGTAAGTTTTACCTGTCTTACTGTCTCTCTCTATATCTGCCTATTTATTTAGCCTACCTATCATTAATGTTAAAGAAATAGCCATTAAATATTTTGTTCAGTTAAAATGGTGTTCTTTTAAAAACCAAGAGTCATTAAAACAGTATGATGACTTTTTAATTTTATTGGAGAAACACCACAAGTAAGTAGATTAGTTTATTTTCTTAATATTCTATTCATTAATATAATTGCCATATTAGCAATACTTCATGGTTCTACCAACTAATATTTCATGATTACCTGAGGTGTGTCTACTCTACAACTTCCTGTTTACTACCTCTTTTTCTCATAAGAATTATCATTTTGGGCTTATGTAGAAACTTGCTAGAAAGTTTGTTTGAAGAGATCCTTAATCTACCAAGATAATCCAATACTCAGCATTAAGGGTTGAACTTAACTTCTTTGTTGGCCAGACTTCTCAGGCTATTATGTAGACAGAGGCCTCTGGTATGAGTAAAAGGGAGGAGATAATTCTGTCGGGGAATGTCTGGTTCCAGGACTTGGTTCCTCGAGAAAGGAACACAGGATTCGAGAAATGCACACTAATATCTCTGCCAAGAGTGTTGCAGCAGATTTTGATTGGTAACGTTTTTTAAATTGACAGAATGTTAGAATACAGTATTCCTTAAACTACCTTCTTCAGTTGTCATAACATCTTTAACAATATTGATTTTAAAAAATTATGGTTGGTATATGTATAGTTTTACAAATTGGTTTACTTTTTTTTTTTTTTTTAACAACAGAAATCTTAGAAGCTGGTGTTAAAGGAACTTCAGAATCCCTCAAAGGCGTAAAACGAAAGAAGATCATAGCTGAGAATCACCTGAAAAAAATACCAAAATCCCCACTGAGAAATCCTCTTCAGGCAAAACATAAACAAAATACAGAAGAGTCATCTTATGCTGTTCTTCAGAGTGCCTCGGCGTCTCACACAAAACAGAATTATATAAAAAATGGGAAGCAATTTACGAAACAGAACGGAGAAGCATCTGGAATAATTGCTGAAACCTCAAAATCTGAAGACTCTGTCTCTCCAAAGAAGCCCTCATTTCCGCAGCACCCGTCAGAGCTGCGCAGATGGAGGTCAGAAGGCACTGACCCCAAACTGAGTGTCCTCGACGGGAAATGTGAGTCAAGTTCTTGGTCAAGGAAAGCCAGGACTGACAATAGTGAATGTATCTCTTCTCACTGTCGTACTACATCCCCCTCCTACACAAACACCGCCTTCGATGTCTTACTGAAAGCGATGGAGCCGGAACTGAGCACCTTGTCCCAAAAGGGCTCACCTTGTGCAATTAAGACAGAAAAACTGAGACCAAATAAAACTGCACAGTCCCCTTCGAAATTAAAAAACAGTTTGGTAGATGCCCCGAGTCAGGCTTCGCAGGAGTTCGCTGCTGAATCCCAGTCTTCTTCTGGTACCTCCTACCCGGGCCACGTGTCTGCTACTCAAAGGGATAAGCAAGGGGCCGTGCCATCGGTTTCTCACCCATATGCTCAACACGAGCACTCTGTTTGCACGTCCAGCCAGCAAAATCAACAGCTTCCAGGAGGTTCCGGTTTCACAGGATCACTGACGAATCTGCAAAATCAAGAGAATGCCAAACTCGAAAAAGTTTATAACATAGCAGTGACGTCATGCATAGGTCTGATTTCGCCTTCCAGTAGAACTCAGGTTACTTCTCAAAACCAGCAACTGGATTCTGCTTCACCTTTGTCAGTAAGTCCAGCCAATCCTGCACAGTCGCCCCCCACGCCAGCTTATAACTCAACTCATGTCGCCTCTGTTGTTAGTCACCGTGTAGAGCAAATGTGCAATCTTCTTCTGAAAGAGCAGAAGCCAAAAAAACAAGGAAAATATATTTGTGAGTATTGCAATAGAGCATGTGCAAAGCCCAGCGTGCTTTTAAAGCATATCCGTTCCCACACCGGAGAGCGACCCTATCCCTGTGTGACCTGCGGATTCTCATTTAAGACTAAAAGTAATCTTTATAAGCACAAAAAGTCCCACGCACATACTATCAAACTGGGTCTTGTCCTACAACCAGATGCTGGTGGCTTGTTCTTGTCCCATGAGTCCCCCAAAGCACTTAGCATCCATTCAGATGCAGAAGACAGCGGGGAGAGTGAGGAGGAGGGTGCCGTTGGTGACAGACAGAGTGACCCGGGCGCCATGGAGCTGCAGCCTGTGCATGTAATGAAGAGGGTTCCAGGTGCTGAAGCTTTACCAAAATCTGTTCCCGTTCCCAGCAGTCTAGATTGTGTGGTAGGCGACGTTTCGCCTCAGGACAAGGCTTCAGAATCCCAGGCTGTGACAGAGTTGCCTAAAGTGGTGGTCCACCCTGTCAGTGTGTCTTCTTTAAGAACGAACAGTCCAAAGGGTGTCGATTCTAAGCCTGAACTTTCTAGTGCACAAAAACAGAAAGACCTTCCGGTAACAAATGTCCTGGCACTTTCAGCCAGCGTGTTGCCACTGGAGACCAATGAGAATTCTCATCAGAGAGGGGACACCAGTCAGCTGGAAGGAAAGCAAGACTGTCACATAGGAACAGTGCACGCCCAACTCCAAAGGCAGCAGGCTACCGATTACTCCCAGGAACAGCAAGGAAAGCTCTTGAGCCCTCGAAGCTTAGGGAGTACAGACTCTGGTTACTTTTCACGCTCTGAAAGTGCTGATCAAACAGTGAGTCCACCAACTCCCTTTGCCAGAACGTTACCCGCCACAGAGCAAGACTCAGCGAAGAATAATGGGCCCTCTGCACCTCGTGGCAATACATCAGCACCGTCCGCATCACCAACCGGGGAAAAGGCATTGCTTCTGCCAGGTCAGATGCGCCCACCCTTGGCCACAAAAACCCTGGAGGAGCGGATCTCGAAGCTCATCTCAGACAATGAAGCCTTGGTGGACGACAAGCAGCTGGACAGTGTAAAGCCACGGAGAACATCTCTCTCAAGACGAGGAAGTATCGATTCCCCCAAGTCATACATATTTAAAGATTCTTTCCAGTTTGATTTAAAACCAGTGGGACGAAGGACAAGTTCAAGCTCTGATATACCAAAGTCCCCCTTCACCCCTACTGAGAAATCAAAGCAAGTGTTTCTTCTGTCTGTACCTTCTCTTGACTGTTTACCTATTACGAGGAGTAATTCCATGCCCACCACAGGGTACTCAGCAGTCCCTACAAATATGATACCGCCTCCTCATCCCCTGAGAGGAAGTCAGTCATTTGATGACAAAATCGGCACTTTGTATGATGATGTCTTTGTGTCAGGACCTAACACTCCTGTGCCCCAAAGTGGCCATCCCCGTACACTCGTCAGACAAGCAGCAATAGAAGACTCTTCAACCAATGAAAATCATGTTCTTGGGACTGGACAGTCCTTGGATGAAAGCTACCAAGGCAGCCATGCCGCTGGGGAGAGCGCCTCAGCCAGGAGCAAGGCGTTGGCACAGGGCCCACACTTAGAAAAAAAGAAGTCTCACCAAGGGCGAGGGACAATGTTTGAGTGCGAAACCTGCAGAAACAGGTACAGAAAACTGGAAAATTTTGAAAACCATAAGAAATTTTACTGTTCAGAGTTACATGGACCAAAGACAAAGGTAGCTCTGAGGGAACCTGACCACAGCCCCGTGCCCGGCGGTGCGCACCCTCAGATTCTGCACTACAGAGTTGCTGCTTCTACGGGGGTCTGGGAACAGACGCCCCAGATAAGAAAAAGGAGGAAAATGAAAAGCGTTGGAGATGATGATGAACTTCAGCAGAATGACAGTGAAACATCCCCCAAAAGCTCCGAAGGTCTTCAGTTTCAGAATACTCTGGGCTCTAGTCCCAGTTTGTCAAAACATAATGTTGCCAAGACAAGTGACCACCAGCACAAAAATGTACACTTGCAAAATACCCAAATTCAGCTCATTGCCAGGGGTACCAACCAAACCGTGGATCCCAAGCTGTCCGCCGCCATGGAGCAGCAGATAAGTTCAGTCACCCAGGACAAAGCAGAGTTAAAGAGGCATGGCACGGGGATCTCAGTGATCCAGCACACCAACTCCCTGAGCAGGCCCAGTTCATTCGACAAACTTGAGCCTTTTGAAAGAGCCTCCCCAGTTTCTTTCCAGGAGCTGAGTAGAACAGGGAAGCCGGAGTCACTGAAGGTCATAGGAATGTCCCAGGAAGACAGTCACCCTTCTCGCAACACATCTCAGCCTCACCAGCTTGCACTATCTGACGCTGTCAGAGGAGAGCTCCAGGAGAGTTCGAGAAAGAGTTCAAGTGAACGTCACGTGTTGGGGCAGCCTTCCAGGCTGGTCCGGCAGCACAACATCCAAGTCCCAGAGATTTTGGTCACAGAAGAACCAGATCGGGACCTGGAAGCCCAGGGCCACGATCAGGAAAGATCAGAGAAGTTCAACTGGCCTCAGCGTAGTGAAACCTTGTCAAAATTGCCAACAGAGAAGCTGCCACCCAAAAAGAAAAGGCTCCGTCTGGCTGAGATAGAGCATTCCTCAACCGAATCAAGCCTTGATTCCACCCTGTCCAGGAGTCTGAGTCGGGAGAGCAGTTTATCACACACCTCCAGTTTCTCGGCCTCATTAGACATAGAGGACAGTTCTAAAACTGAGGCTTGCCCCAGAGTTGATTTTCTGAACAAAGCCGAGTTCCTTGTGATTCCGGCTGGCTCCAATACACTGAGTGTTCCTGGAAGTCACCGGGAAATGAGGCGTGCTGCGTCGGAACAGATTAATTGCACCCAAACTGCAATGGAGGTGTCAGATTTCAGGAGTAAATCATTTGACTGTGGAAGCATAACCCCACCCCAGACAACAGCCCTTCTAGAACTGCACCCTCCAACTTCCCCTTCTGGCCTGGGAGCCACTGGGCATGTGCCTCTCTTAGAAAGAAGGAGAGGCCCACTGATACGGCAGATTTCTTTAAACATAGCTCCAGACAGTCATCTGTCTCCCGTAAGCCCAGCATCTTTCCAAAATCTTGCTCTTCCCAGTGTGAATGCAGTGCCATTTCAGGGGCCCCAGCTCACTAATACATCTTTAGCTGAGTTTCCTGTAAATACTTTGCACTCCCAGACTCAAGTTAAGGACCTGCAGGCAGAAAGGTCAAACCCCAGCTCCACTAGCATCTTTCCTGTTCAACAGCTTTGTGGTATCAGTCTGTTGAATCAGATCCATGTGCCCCTGAGCTGCCAGAACACACAGGTGTCTCTGCAAGTGTCTGCACAGGGTGACAAACCAGGTGCCACTTCTGCTTTATGTGTGTCTTCAAAAAGTGAGGATTGCTTTGCTCCCAAGTATCAGCTGCAGTGCCAGGTTTTCACGTCAAGCCAGTCTTGCTCTTCTACACCCACACATCCTTTGCCAACATCAGTACCATCAGATCTGGCCTCTGCAGAGCATTACACGACATCAGCAGCATTACCCACAAAATTAATGGACACTGTGTCAGATCCGTGCCCTCTGCCACCACTGGAGCTCGGCTCCCTGGGCAGTGGCCTGGTGCAGAAGGTGCCATCGTCATTTATGCTGCCCATGTGCCTGCAGAGGAGTGTCCCTGCTTACTGTTTTGCCACATTCCCATCCCTGCCACAGATCCTAGTGACCCAGGATCTATCCAATCAGCCGATTTGCCAGGCTAATCGTAATATAATGCCAATCAGTGAAGAACGAAATTTCGTGCCAGAATCACAAAAAGATCACCAAAATGCTTTGCCAAACCCAGAGAAAGAACTTGTTTGTGAAAATGTCTTTTCAGAGATGGGCCAGAAGTCTTCTCCCACAGAATCCTTGCCCACCACTCAGAAAATGTCTATTGGTAGACTTTCCCCCCAACAAGAATCTTCAGCTTCAAGTAAAAGGATGCTCTCCCCAGCAAATAGCTTAGACATTGCCATGGAAAAGCACCAAAAGCGCGCCAAAGATGAAAATGGAGCTGTTTGTGCAACAGATGCTAGGCCAGTAGAGCTGCTGAGTCCGAGAGCTGCCGACGCTAACAAACAGAAGAAGCCTGTCCTAGTGAGGCAGGTTTGTACCACAGAGCCCTTGGAAGGTGGGATATTGGAAAAGAATACTTTTCCTCAGCCTGAAACTAGTAGTGAGGCTGTCAATTTGACACAGGTTTTACCAGTCCATAATTTGTCATCAGGACACTCCAGGTTTGTATTGATTGAACCTATAAACGAATTGCAAGAATTTGAAAACATCAAGTCGTCCAGCTCGTTAACTCCTACAATTCAAAATTCGCCTGCCCCTTCAGAAAATACTCACATTTCTCCTCTGAAATGTATAGACAATAACCAAGACGGGAAGGTTCCAGGGCTTAAAAATCAGGGTGGCAAAGTGAACATCCAAGAACAACCAGCCACTACTGTTGCGTTGGTTAATGTTGGGGACCCACAGCAGCTGGCTTTCCCCAGCCTGAAGACTGCGACCAGCTTCACCTGGTGTTATCTCTTAAGGCAGAAGTCACTGCATTTGCCTCAGAAGGACCAGAAAACTTCAGCCTACACTGAGTGGACAGTAAGCTCCAGTAATCCAAATCCACTTGGTTTGCCCACAAAAGTTGCTCTTTCTCTCCTGAATTCGAAGCAGAATACTGGAAAATCATTATATTCTCAAGCAATAACTACTCATTCCAAATCAGATTTGTTGGTCTATTCAAGCAAGTGGAAAAGCAACTTAAACAAGGTACTTAAAATATATTTTATCTTCAAATATGGTTTGGACAAATTAATTTCAGCATATCTCAGTATTTTAATTGAATGTTGAATGACAGATTATTCTTTGTGTATGTGGACACGTGGTCTGCTTCTCCTGGGAGTTACACTGATCAAGGTCACCTAGAGTCCCTTCAGTGATTCTGTCCTGAAACATTTTAGATATAACTTGCCCTAAGTACTTTTTTTACTCTCCCTACCCTGCCCTTGGCCAACAATATGAAATCTTTACTTAAGAGTATAAAAAATTAGAGTTTTTCTTTGATCTTTGTGTTACCTTAACATTTTGTTGTTTTTATCAAGTGAGGGTAGATAACATGTTTTGTCCCTGGTAATGCAGGGAAACAGGCATGGATAAACAAAGATCGTTATATTTCTCTTTGTAACCTAAGCAAAGAGCCATTCACACTTGTGAATGCTTATCACCATCTTTCTCTCATCAGGCCCATCCCAACTCTCTTCCATTGTAGCTCTGAGAATTATTAGTGCTAGGCAGGAGATTCACAAAGCAGTTAACTCGTACACTTGAGAAGTTGATTTGGTCAGTATTTGTAGAGTAATTTAAGGTCATTGAACTATAATTTGGGGTAATTTGTATGATCAGTTTCATTAGGATTTTCAGCTTTGTGAAAGGGGAAAACTATTATGTGATTAATAAATAGGTAAGGGTTATCTCATTGGATAGTGGACATTCAAAAGTATAGATTTAGCCATCTTCTGCAGGTTTATAAGTATTTGATATAGGTTCATAAGCTTTTACATACCGATCAGGAAGAAAACATCACAGAATCAGTAAGTACTACAATAGAAGTATTGTAGTAATACTACAATACTTGAGTAATACTTGAGTAATAATTCTCAAAGAAGGAAGTTTCTAACATTGCCGATAGGTGGAGGTATGGACACAAGGAGGCGACTCCAAAGGTGGTGAGACTTTATCTGAGTCTTAAAAAAAAAAGTAGAAATTTTTTTCAGGCAAACAAGGATAAAAAATTTAGTGATACATTAAATGACATTGAAATGAGAACAAACTTGGACATTTAAAGAACCCTACGGAGCCTGGCATGATTAGAAAGTTTTATAAGTTTAAAATAGTAACATACTTTGAAGTTGGAAATGTAGGTATACAAACGAAAGCATATGCATGATGGTGGCGAACCTTTGATACTTTCTTGGTAAGGGATAGTGTACCTCAACCATTTGTGGAATATATCTTTTTGAATGTTGAGACTCCAAATCTAGTAAATTAGAAGCTTGGAAGATGAGACCTAATCACTAGAATTTAAACAGAGCTTCCTGTATATTCCTGAAGTGCCCATGGAAAGTGGCTCTCCTTAACTACCAAGTGCCTTGGAGGAAATGTCTGGAAATGTATATCTAGATTTGGATCTTAGGGGAGAGTTCCAGGTGAAAGGTGTAGGGATTCTCCAGGACGTAGGTGTAATTACTGAGATTGCACAGAGAGAGTATAATTAAGAGGAAAGGGCCGAGAATTGATGCCAGAGATCGCTAGTCTTAAAGGGTTGAATGGTTGAAGGAGGTCCACAGAAGAACCTGAACAAGATCATTCATGAAAGAAGGAGGAAAACCAAGAGAAAGTGGTATCACACAGGACATGGAGGAAGGTATTTCAAGGAGTGATGTTTAAGTAGAGAAGTCAAAAAAAGATGAAAGCAAACAGGAATGTCTAGATCGAGCAGTTCTAATCTCTTTGGAGACTGGAATCTGTGAGCAAATGGCTGGGGTGCCTGTTAGTCCCAACCCAAATGTGAATGCATTTATGATTCAAAATGGAAAGGGACAGACAGATGCTATACAGTAAAAGAAATTCTAAGAAAAATAAGGCATTTCAGCATATAATACCATAGAGGAGCCAAGCGTAGAAAGACAAGATTTTGGCATTTAGCTCACTGATAACTTTGGTGAAAAGAAGCCAGATTTGATAGTAAAAAAAAGTGAACAAATAGTAGAGAGGAATTTGATATTGAAAAGAAATTAAGAGGCTCGGTGCCTGTGGCTCAACGGGCTAAGGTGCCAGCCACGTACACCTGAGCTGGCGGGTTCGAATCCAGCCCGGGCCCGCCAAACAATGACGGCTGCAACCAAAAAATGGCTGGGCGTTGTGGCAGGCGCCTGTAGTCCCAGCTACTTGGGAGGCAGAGGCAGGAGACTCACTTGAGCCCAGGAATTGGAGGTTGCTATGAGCTGTGATGCCATGGCCCCCTATCCAGGGTGACAGCTTGAGTCTCTGTCTCAGAAAAAAGAAAAGAAAAGAAATTAAGAAAGAGGACTGTTAAAAGGACATACTCCAAATTGTGAAGAAGCCTGGTCTGTTTGCCAGAAAAAGAGAAGGCAATGGTTGTGTTTTTACCTCTACAGTCATCAGCCTCAGTACCTTTTCACACTGCCTTTTTGAGGAATTTGGGCGGCAGCTTTTCTTTATTCCTGTCTTATCAAGGATGGGAGCATCTTAAAGTACCTTTCTGAGGCTGTGCAGACCCTCCTTCCATGATGCAAGCACTCTCATCATATGCACATGCTATCCGTATGATCGCTGTCTACTTGGCGATGTAATTATTTAAGGAGACTTGTATAAAAGAAGCCTGTGATCAGGAAGGTTATTGGGTTCAGGCACTGGACTGGAGTTTGAGCCTTTCCTGCTAACACCTGACCTTGGGCCAGTAACTTAACCCTGAGAGTATCCTTTCTCACTGAAATATATCGTCCTCCTGTACTGCCTGCCCCCGAAATACATGTGAGAATAGGATGATGTGATGAGGGAGAAATCATACTATTAACAGTACAATTGTATAAAATTTTGAATAAAATCATAAAGTGATATTATTGTTTCTGTAGGAAAACCTCAATTTGTTTATCACTTTAAAGTTCATTTAATTATCCAGCCCAGACTGGGCTTTTGACCTTACCTGGATTTTGCAATTATCACCATTCAGGGAACTTTTGAGAAGATACTGAGAATTATGGCTTAAAATAATTGGGAGAAGGGATAATAAAATATCAGGGAATGCGGCTTTTGCATTACTTTTATAGTGTACCTAAGGTGAAGAATTTAGTGATATTTCTCAGGGGCTTGAGACATTATTTTACTAAAAGGGATGAATAGTTCTTTTCCATCTTCAAAGAATAAACTCTTTAAGAAATATATTTAAGCTATAGTGTGAATGGTTAATTAAATATAAGAAAGAATATTTAGTCTATTATTAAAAAAATTTTTTTTAATCTCTGAAATACCAAGATGAAAGTTGTAAAACCTTTATTGGGGGTGTTAGTGGACTATGGTGGAACTGTAAAGTAGCATAAGATTAATCAGTTTGCTGTAGTTTAGACAGATTATTGATAAGGAAGAAGATAAAGCAAATACCCTTTGAACATGTTCTTTAAAATGCATTTCATTAAGTTGATTCTATTTCCTGTGCTCTGCCATGTTTTAATTTCTAGTGAAACACTAGCATGTTTGTGTTTTCAGTTTTGTTAAATTAGTTTCTCTCTTTTTTTTTCCTTTCAGAGAGCATTAGGTAATCAAAAGTCCACAGTAGTTGAATTCAGCAATAAAGATGCCTCTGAAATTAACAGTGAGCAAGATAAAGAAAATTCCTTAATCAAAAGTGAACCAAGAAGAATTAAAATATTTGATGGAGGGCAAGTACAAATTTTACTTCTTAAATGTACATTTAAACTTACTTTTTAAATGTACATTTGCTTTCACGTGGATGAAGATTCAATACCAACTTTACATAAATGTTACAAGATTTCCTGACTTATTAATAGAATCTTTGTGGCAAAATATATGTTAGTTATTATGTTAAATAATGCCATTATGGTAGAGGAAATAATGACTATGTAGGAAACATTGTAGAGCCCAGAAGACAGCTAAGAACTAAATTTTGAGAATGATTCCTGAATTTCATGTTGATTTAAAATGAGCAATGACTTAGAAATTGTGTATTTTGTTATGAAGCAAACAAATCGTAAAAGCAATTTTTTTTAATTATGGTAAAACTTAAAAGTGTTTCAGTATTTATACCTCTTGATATTAAATTTAGCAATGAAGAAAACTTTTTATCCAGTTCCTTAAAAACAGGGAAATACTTTTAAATTAAACCTAACAGTGAATAAATGTGTTTAATTAGCCTTTAGAATTTTAAGTATTGATGTAAAAAAGCTGGAATACTCAGTGACATGTGCATAAAATTTGTATTGTTGAGTTTATAATTTGTGCTTTGTTTTTATTTTTTAGGTTAAATTTTAATCATCATCATAATCTCAAAGATAAAGTGTCCAATCTCCCCATTGTTTTTTTTTTTTTCTTTAAATCAGATATAAATCAAATGAAGAGTACGTATATGTCCGAGGCAGGGGAAGAGGAAAGTACATTTGTGAAGAATGTGGAATACGTTGTAAGAAACCCAGCATGTTAAAGAAACACATAAGAACCCATACAGATGTCCGCCCCTACCACTGCACTTACTGTAACTTCTCCTTTAAGACTAAAGGTATGAGACACACTTCGTTTCGGGATCCTTTTTATGTGCATTTAAGTAGTATAGCTGAAAACCAACTTTGCATATTCTTTGATCAGTGATACAGTAGTTTAAATAGACAAATATAAATTATAACTTGTCAGCATTATAGAAATAAAGTCTTTATTTCTTTATATGTTTGTGTAGACTCTTTGGTTAAATGTTTTTAATTATAGACTTTCAGAGTATATATAATAAATACGACATTTTAAAAGAAGGAAATGGCCTTTTTAAAAATTATTCTATTCTTCCTAATTATAATAGCATAGCATGGTGACTAATACACATTTTCAAAAGTATTTACTTTGAAGCTAAAGAAGAACAATAAATCTTCACAATCACAAGTTAAGTTCATTTGGGTACTAAAATACTGAAGAAAGATTTAAAATAATAACTACAATAAATTTCTGTAATAATTGCACTCATGTCCTATTAGCTAATTTTAGGCACACAAGGCTCCTTTTTTCACGTCACATTTGTTTACCCAAATGTTGAATTTCAGCTTCAGAATTTTTGTAAAGTTTCTACTATTTAATGTTATAAAGAAATCTTAGAACTAATCATTAAAATTATATTTAGCACCCTTTCTGTTTTCTTTAGTTTTATTTAAATACATTTCTTTATTACACTTAAAGTAATATTACCCTCTATCAATTTCCTGTCACATGTGGTTATACTGCTGCAAAATGTGTTTTTCCCTTTAGACTCCTTATTCATGAATCATTATATAATAATTTGTTGCTTAAGATTTTAATCACATATAACAGCCTTTAAAAAGTAAGACTCTCTCTTTAACAAATCTCTCTTTAATATATATCTGAAAGAATATATACTTGTAAGAAAAAAATCAATTTTCAGTACAAACTTTTTATCCATTTGAGTTAGCATTTGCTTTTTTCTGATTCTGTTGGTTTTTGCAGTCTTGGTTTTATAGATTTATCAACTCTTTAGCATAATTCATTACATTTTTTGGCTAATATTTATTGGCATTTAAAGAGAGTTATCATATGTAACAACTAAATAGCTTCAAATTGGTCTCTTTAAATGTCAAAGTTATCTGAAACAAGAATAACTGATAAATGTTCTTCAGTTAGCTTTGAATATTTCCAAAAAGTTTCAAGAAATTGGAGGGGTTGAGAAGAATACTCATTCTGCGGTTCTGTGATTGTGATGTCGGCCCTCCGACATGGGGATGGGCAGGGAGTCAGGAGGGCACTCCAGGTCTTGAGTGAGGACTCGGACGCGATAAGGTGCTTTGGCCTTTTGCTTGCATTTATTATTTTTCACTAGTTTTGGTCCTATGCTTAAGAAACATCTATTTCCAATATGAGACAAGGAATATATTCAAAAGACAAATATTACTAATAAAAGATTATGACTTACAGAATGTTACCAGATACAAGAAGATCAAAATATAATGTGAAATGGGTATTTTCTCAGTAGAAAGAAGAAAAGGAATCTGGATTTTTTAAAATTATATTCATAAAATAAGGGCAAGACAGAAAGGGCAAATTAGATGTGGAAAACCAAATGAAATACAGAGTTTTGGGGCAAGAAAGAATAATTTAAATCACAAAGTATTAATATTAGTGAAATAACTCAAAGCATCATGCAAGATGTTAGATATCTGTTAATTAAATGGTGGACAGAATACAGTGTCTGTCAAAGAGAAAGCATCGTCTGTTAGCAGTTTTCATGCCTTATATTTCTCTAATATGCTACATATCTGAATTTAAAGGCATTAAATTTTTTTGCTTTATAAGGTAAACCATATGGAATTACATGATAAATATTTATTTGAAAGAGAGCTAGCTAAGGAGACTGGTGAAGAAAACATTAGAAATTCATTATTTCTTGATTCTTAGTATGACGGTTCTCACTTTTTATAGCTAACTTCCCTTCAGAAGTCTACCTTTTGTGAATCTGTGTAAAACATATTCCACAGCACCTTTCGAAGGTAGCTAAATAATGCTAGATAGACCTGTTTTTTGATTAGTCTGTAGATTTTACTCTATTCTGATTTACTTGGGTATCCTAACCAAAACACCTAGCAGACACCTCTGCTTGGAGGTGTCTGTTATTAACAGAGAGGAAATAGTGATGTGTTGGCAAGTTATGTAAAGAGTGGTGTTCAGAGACAGCAAAACACCAATAAAAATCGAGCTAGAAATTGATGATTCTGATGGTAATGCTTATGAATCTGTAATTTGTCGTTTGTCCTCACGGTTTATTTTGAATGCATTTTCAAAATAATTTTAAGATTTGTTTTCTTAGTCTACCTTAATGGTCAGTCAAGAACATACACAGTAAACTTGCTGAAAGATATAATCCCTTTTATATCATAGAAAGCTGAACTATATGTAGCTATAGGAATCAAGAAACAAAACCCCTCCCACTGTCCAGAAGATTTAGATAAATGTTTATTAAAGCAATTGGAAAATTTGTCTATTAAATTAATATACAAGTTTTATAACATTGTGTCTTTTGCTTATTTAGGATGCAAGTGTCTTATTTATTTTACATTTATTAGGGAGTTGATTGTAGTAAGTTCAAACAATGAGAAAATATGCTTATTAAAAACTTAGATTCCCAAATTTACCTAGTTAAAATATAAATATATTAACTTCTTAGAAGTAAATGTTAATAAATAACATGCCATATCTGCTGTGCCTGTATGTGAAACAGGCATTTTGAAAGAGAACTATTAGTGGACCTTATAATTCAGTTTGGAATATTGTTATTATATTGAAAACACTTTAACTTACAAGTAAAATTTCAGCTATGTTAAGATGGCTAAACCATTTTTTATGACTATATAATGTGAAAACTTTGAAGCTTTTAGAAAAAAAGCAGAGATCTGTATAATAAAAACCAATATGGTTATAATCTTTTATTAATTGCTAACATTTTACTGTATTTGCATCACACTGTATTTTCAAATATAATTAGCATAAATAGCAAATATCACCAAGTGTTAAGGCAGGTGTTATCTTCAGAATCCCAGAAATTGGTGTTTGATGGATTTTAGATCTAACTGGTTTAGGAGTTCTATTACACTTGACTCCAGGACACTGCTCTTGTTGGCTTCTATAAGAATGTAGTCTAGTGCAAGAATCAGCTCTTACAGGTGTGACCAGTTTCACAGTCTAGGGCATTTATTAGGAATTGAAGCTCTATCAATATAGCAGTTCTGCATGTGCTTCAACTACTCCAAGCCCAAAGTTTGGACCAATAGTTCAGACATTTTGAGCTCTTCTAAAAGCTTATGCTCAAATACTAGTTTGTTCCTATCCACCAAACTTAGCATTTAGAGTTGTTTCTGTTTTCCCAAAAGGGATAATTTGCCTTTGTCAGCAATGCGCTTTTGTGTGGCATTGTCCACTGAAGAGGCTTCATGTCCTTAGAAGAAGCTGAGCGTGTGCATTCCTGATCACTGGGACGAGTGCGCCCTGTCATCCTCAGCTAGCCTGATGATACTTAGAGGCCAATACATCAGCTGCCAGAGGAGGCACTCCTTTAGTGGTACTGTTATGAGACTTCTCATCAATATGTAAAGCAAAGTTAATGCAGGAAATTCTTTTTTCTATTCCTAACATAACAGTGTTCATAATATTACAATGACCAAAAATTGTTTTATGTAGATAGTCAAGCTTGAAACTTTAAAAGGTAAATTCCAAGGTGTACCAGAAATAAAGAAAGAAACCCAAAGCTAGCATAATGAGCAGATACTAAAAAAATTTAAAAGTCCTTAGGGGACTTTAGGGAAATCAAAGGCAGATATATGCCTAGAGACCTAGGGTTTTTTAATGCCTGTCCTAGGACAGCAGCTGCCCCTGAAATAAGCCCATCTCACTTGCCATTGACTTTGGGCCTTGTGGGAAATAGCTGTCTGCTTAAAAGCAAAAAAGCCATATACCTGTGCAATGTAAAAAGAAAACAAACAAAAAGACTATTTCAGAATCAGTGATCTGAAACCTGTGAAACTATTAAGGTCTCAGGCAGAAGGAATTGAGAAACTGCCTGGTAGAGATGTTTCTACAACTGAAGGTACTTAGGACACCCTGGAAAAAATCTTGCTGAAGATAAGCTTACAGTTAAAATTTAAAAATACCCAAGGAAACAGACAACTGTGAGGGACAGCAGACATAGTTAGAGAATCCGCACTCTGGGAACTACAGATCACAGTACAAGCCAAAGGGACTTTAAGTTATACATAAACGGTTGTAAGAGAGAAGTAAGGACTAGAGAATAGAAACTATAAGCAAAAAGTTGGTATCAAAGTAGAGGAACCAGATTTGAAAAAGAGAAGCAATTACTAATAAATAGCAAGGTTATTATAGCATACAAATACCAATATTTTCTTTTGTCTGAATTTTAATCATTGAAATTATGTGACCACAAACTGTACTTTTGCTTGAAATAAGAATGGAATGCCAGTTTTGACAGATGCAATAGCAAAATAATGCTTATATGTAAGCTTAGTAAACATTCTTTTCCTTAAGGAAATCTGACCAAACACATGAAGTCCAAGGCACATAGCAAGAAGTGTGTGGATTTAGGCGTCTCAGTAGGTTTAATAGATGAACAAGATACAGAAGAATCAGGTAAGGCTTCATACAATTTTTTTCATAAATGCTATATACTATGTACATTTTTTTTGCATCCATACTCTGCTTCCTATATCCACAGATACTGCTTAATTTTTGTTTTTATTGTCTCTTACTTGTACAATGTGGAAGACTCCTAATCACTTTTCCCATCTCCTGTCTAGATAGCCATCCTTCCTATCCATCTATCCCCACTGATGTTAAATTAATCTTCCTGAAGCATGTGACTAGTCATCTACTTCTCTGCTCAAAGTTTTTAATTTGTCCATAAAATAAGGAGTGTGATCACTTGTCATCTGCTGCCTGCCTGCTTCCTCACCCTTCTTATTTCTCTCTTTCTCCTATCCTCATGCTTAAATTTCCCACTCACCTGACATTGATCCACTCTTAAAACACTGCCCTCACGCTCCGCAGAAATGCCACTCCCAGTCTGCACTGGTCAAAATCTCACTTTTCTTTAAGGTCTAGCTCAAATCCATAAAGCCTTGGCGTTTCTCTGCCCATACCACTTGCAGGAAGTGATTTTTCCCTTCTCTGAGCTCCTGTAGTGTCTTGGAGTTTCCTCTCTGAGAGCATGTAATCCCTTTCCACCTTATTTTGTGACATTTGTGTGCTTGCCTCAGCGCCCCGGTGAGACTATTCAGTACCTCTGAACAGAATCAATGACCCAATGATACTTGGGTCACAGCACAGTGCCTTGCCCACAGCAGCTGCTGTATAAATATTTGTAGAAGAAAACATTCTTTTGCTTCTCCAAAATGTTTAATATTTTGAAAAAGTTAACTGACTGAGGAGTTTTTGTTTTTGTTTTTTTTTTAAACAGGGCTGACTCAACAAATCTAAGTATTTGTCTCTGACCAATTTTAATAGAAAATCAACCTGGTCATCTGTTCTGACTAATTAGAGAATAGAGACTCCTTATTTATAAAACTTTTTTTTAAATCCAAGAGTTTACCATCGAAAGAGAATTAAAGAAAAAAAGATATCCCACCATTTTTTGAAAATGACCTACGTTAAACATTTACCTGCTTGCCATGTTTTCCTTAATATGCATTAGTTTGGTATAAAGACATTTTCCAAAGAGAAATTGATGAGCACATCGTTGAAAAGACAGACTAAAACTAAAATATATTTAATGCCACCTGAGGACCAGTAACACAATTACACCGAATTTTAGGTGGTATATAGCAATTCAAATGTAAAAAGGTAGGAAAATGTGTAAGGGTTTCGCAAGTTTATTTTACCCACTCACTAGAAAACACACAAGGTAAAGGTTATAATAGGAAGCACTGATTTCTGAAAAATGTGTAAATGTGTAAGGCATTATATGTTTTTACATATTTTACTTATCCATGATGAATTTTATAAGAACTAACATGTTGGCAGAGTCCTCTAAATTGTTAAGGGAAGGCGGGGCTTGTGTTCTAAATTTGCTTAGGAGAATAACTGTAATTTCCCATTATCATGGATTATTTAGATTGGCTAATTTACTTACCTATCTAGCTATTAAATTTTGTATTTTTTATTATCATTCCAAAAGTTTTTGAAGCCAATCTTAGATTATTAGTCAAAATTGATAGCCTAATTTTCAATTTGGGTTAGCTCTTCTGGTATAATGATGTTTATGTTTTCTTTCTGAATTTTCTTACATTACCACATACGTGGGCAATGCGCTCCAAGTTTCTCCATGGTATTTATCAAATAGTAAATTACAACATACAGGTGGACCTTTGCCAAATGCTGTGTCATACTGTACTAGAGACCTAAAACTTGCTGCTGCCATGCCAGTAAAGTTCCTTTCTCTCCCTTGGCTTCAGTAGAGGAGTGCAATGTATTAATAGGTATAAACACAGTGAATAATTTTTTTTAAAGTCTTCATTTTCCTTTTTTTATTCTCTATTGCACTTTTAAAAAATATCTGGAGATTTTTTAAGTACAAAAAAATGCACAAAAATTTTATTACATGTACTCACATATTCACAGCATAGTTGGTGGTGATTTAAATGTTTTCTCATATTTGCTTCAAATTCTTTATATAAACTACCAGTGTTTTTCAAACCAGCTAAAGGGCAGCTCCCTGCTCCTCCATTCCAAGCCCCCTCCTCAGAGTCAAACTCTTAACTGCTTACAATTCTTTTACCATCTGTGTATAGTTTGGAATACTATGGCGTTTTGTTTATGCCTGGTTTAAATTTATGTGAACAATACCACTTTGTACATAGATACCTAGAAAATTAATTTTACATTTTCCTCTGGATGAGGCTTTGCATTTCCTCACCTCTTTAACTATACCTAGTATTGTCAGAATTTTAATTTGAGGCCAATTTGGTGGATGATAGTTTGTTGTGTTTTTGGTGGTTTCTCAGTTATTAAGGTTGAGTCTCATTATTTTTTAAAAAGGACCTTTACTCGGCGGTGCCTGTGGCTCAAAAGTAAGGTGCCAGCCCCATATGTCGGCGGTGGGGGGTTCAAACCCAGCCCTGCCAAACCTGGGGGGAGGGGGAGGACTTTTACTTTGTGAAACTGATGATAGTTACGGTGCAGTTTTTTTACAGTGGTTCTCAAACTTCCTAATGCCGCGACGTATTTTCATTGTTACAAAGGGGTTGAGAACCCCTAGCAGATCGTCAGATGTCCGTGTTTATTGGGGGGAAGCCCGAGTCTGCAGTGTGACGCTATTTGTCTGGAGGGTGTGCTGTCCTCTTTCCCAACTCTGGTCCAGGACATAGTAGCCGTTGTTTGTCGGCCTCCCAGCTGGCTCCTCCCCCCTCCCAGCTGGCTCCTCCCCTGCCTCTGAGCTGGCTCCTCCCCCCACCTCTGCATGTGTAAACCCAGGGCTGGGGACCATCTCATCTCCTCTGTCCGTCTGTGCTAGTCCGTCCACAATCTCATCCAGCCCCCAGACTCCACAGTTCACTCCAGGCTCGCTCGCCCATCCTACCCGCTACCCCTGCCTCCTCTGGGATGTCTGGTGGGCCTCCCAAGTGTACCCCTGAGAAACATACCTCCCATTCAACCTTCGCATGTCCATCTTTCTCTTCATTTTGCTGCTAATCTTATCAGTGAAACTACTCCACTCTTCCTTCAGAATATCTTCGGATATTAACCACCTCTGCCACTCTGCCCTAGTCAAAGCTACCAAATTGCTTTAGAAGCTCTTAATTGGTCTCTGTAGTTCAACACTGCTTCTTTACACACAATTTTTGACATAGTAGCCAAAATAGTCTTATAAAAACTGTGTCATTCCTTTGCTGACAACTCTCCAGTGATTTTCTGTCTCATTCAGAACACTGGTCCGCCTCATCCTGGGAGCTCTCCCACCCACTCAGCCTTCCCCCGGGCTCTGCTCCCACGCCTTCTACCCTCACTCTCAACCGTGGCCACGCTGGTCTCCGGCTTTTTGTTGAACGCACCCAGCAGGCCCCAGTCTCGGCGATTTTGCCCTCCTTTCCTGTAGGGAATGCCCTCCGCCAGATCCCTTGCCTGCAGCTCTCTGTGCAGATGGCCCGGATCTTTGGGGTTTCCCAGACCTGAATCCAGCCACTCCCTTACAGCCAGCTTCACTTATGCCCTTGACCCTGTTTTCATCCTCATAGCGCCAATCACTCCCAGACGTGTGTGTGTGTGTGTGTATTTGTTTATTATCTGTTTCTTCCAACTAGGGATAAACTACAGGATAGGGATTTTGTTTTGCTCACTGCTCCATCTCCAACTTCTGAAAATTGTACCCAGCAAATAGTATTAATAGATAGTAAACAGTTTTTGATTGGATGAATGACCAGAAAAAAATTCTCTACTGATAAATAATTCATTCTTATTTTAAGAATTTGACGCAATTTTCCGGTAAATTCCTTCACTAATCAAATGTTAGCTACATTTAATGGCTTTCCCTATGAATATGTTTATGGTACCTATGTTATATGACCAAGCAGCATCAATGTAGGCATTGATAATACCTACATAATAGCATTTGCTTGTTAACGTGTTTATTGGTCACTGGATCAGAAAATTAAGATACTTTCAGTTTCCCAGCTATTCCATATTCTCATCTTTGGTAATATCTTTCCAAATTGATAAAGATCTGTTTTTAAGTAGTTTCAGACAGGAAACGTTTATTCTTTTCTTGACTGATTCACTTTCTTATTTATCACTTCAGCAACTATTTAATTGGTATGTGCAATTACTGTCCTCTGGGAGCTTCTGGCCTCTGGGCATGTGTGGGGCAAGCCCGGATTTGACAGAGTTCACTCCCTAAGGCTGGGATTCCAGAACGATCAGTGGGGGCCAAGTGGGTTGCAAAAGGATGACTACGGGTCCCTGAGGAGAAAGGGAAGGGATTGATTTATTCTTACATTTTTTTATTTGAAAAAGTGTTGTTGAGGAGGTGGTATGAGAGCAGGCAAGCATTCTAGATTAAGGAAAATTGGGTGCAAAGGCCCACAGTTTGGAAAGAGGGAATAGAGCATAAAAATGGGAAGGAGTCTGAATGTGGCGAGTGGTCATTCCAGGAAGCCTTGTTCACTGATCCTGCTGTGGAAGTTCATAGCAAATTCTTCATGTTTGACATTCAAAAATGTTTCTATTATTTTTTTAAGATGTGATTTTTTTAGTGTTTTTATTTTCTTAAATAATCAATGGCAAATATAGTGTTTCTTTGATTGAGGAAGTCTGAACTTTTTGAGTAACAACTAGTGTAAAGCCATTGCTTTTTTAGAACCACATATGTCTGACTTTTACTCTGGATTATTCTCCGAAATGTTCTGGAAATGAGACAAAAGATAGAAGGACTTCTAATCTGTGACTCTGGAATGTTCATTGTTGAGGTCTGTTTTTTGTTTCTTGCTTTTTGCTGTTGCCACTGTTTTATTTTGTAGTAGGAAATTAGACAGTAATGACAGAAGCATGATTTTTATTAAGTAAACCCCATTCAGCAACACTAGTATTAAATAATACCACAGAGCAACAACTTTTTCTGAATGGGAGCGTGTTTTTACAAAGCACCTCAGGCCTTCCACATGCCTCATTCTCCACCAAATGGAGTTTAGCAGTTTGGGTGGAAAATCTGATGATATCCCCTTGTGACATCTGGTTTTGTATGAAAATGTATAAATGTAGAATAACTAATTTGGAAATCTTGCTCTTTATTCAATTAGGGAGCATTATTTTCCCCGGAATTAATTTCTACTCTGGCCCAGCATCGTCATGGGACTCCCCATAGAATAGGCGATGGCAAAAAAGAAGGCCCTGGCTTGTTCCTACTCTATAATGTTTTTGTGATAAATTTAAAAACCTTGCCTTTTTCAACTTCATAAGGATATTTATAAGGAGATCAACTTATGTCATATATAAAGAGTTTCAAATTACCATCAATTTTATTTCCAAGGAAAATACATACTACTGAGTATTAGACATATATTATTAGTAGATAAGGTGTTTGAGTTAAAAAATGATGGAGAACAAATATTTTTAATACCACAATTTTGAGTTTGGAAGTGTTCCATCCCCTAGTGGAACAAAGCTGAGGTGGTGCAGAGGCTGCCAGTGTGGGGGGAGCTCCACGTGGTGCTGGGTCCTCCTTCCTCTCTGCTCGCTCACTGGGGTGTCTCCACCTCCCTGTTCACAAGGGCAGCCTGGGACTCCTGTGGGTCCCACTCGTGATAGCAGCTCCTTGAAGACTTTAGCCATCACATAGGATCCCCTGCCATTTTTGAGAGTCCTGCCTGACAGTGTATTCTTCATTTTCTTGTCTCAATCAATGAAGATAAATGATAATATCATATAGTGATGTGGAGTCTTTTTAATACATAACCTCTTTTCCTTTTAAGGATGAATAGCCTTATCAGATGCTTTTGTGGTATCATGGGGTCTTAATATCATTTCTCATGTTCTTAATCTAACATAAATCTAATATGAAGCCAGCTACACAAATACACTGCTAGAAACCATGCTGGCATTTCATTTGCTATATGTCTACATTAAAAATTCAGGAAAATACTAAGGGTTTTCTGGCAGTAAGGTGCTTTAGCAGTTATCACAGTTGGTGTTCTTGCCTTTATTTCAAATGTAGCAACTACAGTGGCTTTTCAGATGCCTTTCATTATGCTTTTACAACGGTGATTATTCAGGGATACCTGGTCGAGCTAAATGAAAAATTGAAAATCTGAAATAACCCAGTAAATGCCTTTGTCTTCTAGGTTTTCTCAAACAATTTGAAAATTGTCAGTTAATCATGCTGACAGATTACAGATGCCTCAAGATAATACAGAGCTTAAAGAAAAATAAGTAGCCCAAATCAGGAGGCACACGTCCAGTACTGTGAAACGTTAGCTATCGATCCATGTAAAAATTAAGTCTCAAGCTTGATAGCCATATACTTTCTATTTCCTACCAACAGAATAGTAGTTATGTCTGTAGGAGAGTCCTGTAGTACCTTAAGAAGGACCATTAGAGCTGGCATACTTTTCTGAAAGTCACATACACTGTGCACTTTGATGCTTTGTTTCAGGGTCATGTTGGTATACCCATGTTTCATCACCAGTGACAACATGGCCCAAGTCATTGTCTTGACTCTCCAAAAGGCCTTGGAAAACTTCGACTTTTGCTTTTTTGTTTGTTGGTGAGCTTCCTCTGGACACCTTTCTCGTGGCACGATTTTCAGAGTTTCCTAACTGTTTCTTTATTGAGTTTTACTTGGTCTGCTATGCTTCTCATGGTCATCCGACACTTTTGATGCACAATCCAATTAAATTTGGGGATGTTTTCATCAGTTCTGATTGTTACCGACAGCCCTAACCTCTCTCTTCATCAGTGATTCTTTCTGTCCCATCAGAAAACATTTAATCTGCTTGTACACTACTGTTTTCGTCATGGCATTATCCCCATAAATTTGGACTAATATGTCTCTGATTTCACTTCCACTATTGCCAAGTTTAACAAGAAATTTAATGTTTGTTCATTAACCTGACATTCTTGTGACAGCACACAAAAACACATGACAGTAATGAACTTAGCAAGACACTGCCACATGTCAACAGCTCTGAGACACTGGTGATGAAACCTTGCCGAGGTGTTTGCACAGTGCTGCCAACATAAGTGCACAGTGGAAAGTTTGCAAACTTAATTGTTAGACCTTATATATTTAAATCTTGATGATCTTAGACATGTAAGAAATGGTGTAAATATTTAAAAAAAAAAAAAAAAAAGAGGCGGCCATAATTTGACAGACCTGATTCTAAATCTAAAAAGAAAAGCCACAACTCTTACCAGAGTTTGCAGCACCCTAAAACCCAAAGATAGTGTTTGTACGTTTATAGGACACATTTGGGGCCTTAGTCATTTAAGTGATCTTTTCTATAGCATAATCTGAGCTTTCATTCATTAAACAAAACGTATTAAATGCTTACAGCAGGCCAAACAATATTTCTAACATGCATCCCAAAAAGTAAAAAATAGTATTTATTTTTTTAACATCATAATCATTTTTTATCTTGGTCAGCTCATGGCTTTCTGAGGGAAGCCCAGATCTTTTGCTATGTTTGTATTTGATGATTCTTTTGCTGCTGCCTTGTTTTGTTTTTCACTAAAGGTTTTCTCCAGATTTATTCCTAATTAATCTCAGTACTTGTTTTCTAGGCTTTATCTTCAATCTTTTCTTTTTTCAAGGGTCCTAACCCTGTTCTCTGCTCTGCCAACCACACCGTATGCAGATTGTCAGTCACCAGCACAATGTGTGTTTCCCGGTAAAGAGTGTTCATTAAAGGGCGATGTGAAAATGATGTGATGAAAGCCACACACCCTTGCTCTTTTTAACTCTTTACCACCCTTGGCAATAGCAGGCTATATGGCTGTCTTAATCTTTTGGCAGATGAATTCTTGTTCTTTCAATGGGGCAAATTGGGGGGTGTGGGGAAATGTTTATTTTGAGTTGAGCAGAGAGAATTATAAATTTCTGTAAGCCACCGATTAAAATTTGGACACTTAGCATTTAAAAGAAGTTTCCATTAATTTAAGACTAGCAACTCAAGCTACAATTACAGTGTATGCTCCAGCCCCGCTGTGCATTCCCTTATATTCTTACCATACAGATTATACACCCTGAGGAGTTTTGTGCTTGTCATCTTAGGGTACTACATTTTAGTTTTCACCTTTTGCGTCAAAAATCATGCTGCTAGCTATTTGCTTTTTAGCTTTGATCCAAAGAATGTTTTTGTCACCAGAATGCTGGACTTCAGTGCAAGGAATGTTAATGTGTCCCCTCAGCTGCCAAACTTGGAGAAACATTTAATATGGAGAAGTGCAATGAGAAACATTATTCTGGTTGAGGTTCAAGTACTTAATAACAATGCATGAGAAGATGTTAGATCACACGTTTTAAAACCTATATCACATTTACCCTTAAAAAAATAATAATTTAAGTGAATTTTATAAAAGATATCAGCAGATCTTTCTGTTTCACCTGGAGAATGTTATCACTGAGGTTTTTATAGAAAATACTGTTATTCTTTTTAAGAAGAACTTCCATGTAGAATATGAAAGAAAGTATAATAGGCTTTAGGATTTATGCTTGAACTAAAGCAATGTTAAAATCATTTATGCATGATATAGATGTGAGTCTTTTGTTGACTTCCTAAAGTTAACAAACATTAAACTCCAGTTCATTATGTTGTTAATGATATTTTGATCTTAAAGAAAAAACACAATAGTGTTTGCATGCTTTAAAATGTTTTCTCCCAGGTTGCTGCTGTGTGGCTTTCACAGTAGTATTGCTAAACGTATAAAAGAAAAAAAAACAGACAAACTTCAACAACAGAAGAATGCCGACCCTGAGTGTGGGTTGGGGTGGGAGAGCCGCCCCCCCGGAGCTCCATCAGGGAGTTCTGTGCTGCCTGTGACTCCGGCTCTTCCAGCAGGTGTCACTGTCTGGCAGCAGTGGAGGGCAGGTGGCAGTTCATCCGACTGATCTTCAAGAGAAAAGTTTTGCACTACATCTTTAGGGAAGTTGTTTGACATAAATTATCAAAATCTTTACTTAAAAAAAAATTTACCTATGGCATATACACAGAAAAAATGAATTAATCTTGGGCTGATATAAAATTTTATTGAGTATTGGAAATATTTATGATAAGGAGCCAGTGTATTTAGGGGGACATAAACTAGATTGGAATTTTGAAGGGCCATGTGCTTATGAATTTATTAAGCGAATGTGGATTTCCTTATGCACTGGTGTCTGTTGGAGAGACTCTGATAGCTGCAGAGGGATAAGCCCCCACGTCTGCTCTCCTGGAGTGGTAGGCAATATTGTACATACCAAGAAAAGAACAGCCATAATATTAATATAACAGGAAAAAGTTAGTATATCTTATTAGAACAATGAAAAAGACTCCTGAATGCATGAATAGCTTGTCTCCTCTCCTGACGTGGCTGCATTCTGGCCATATGTAGTATAACTTCCTTTTTAGACAGTTTGGTATCAGCTCTGTCACAGGGTGGTTATTAAGTTTAAACCTGATAGGGAATACAGATGTTAGCAAACTTTCTTTGTGAAGGGCCAAATAGTAAATATTTTAGGATTTGCAGGCCATTCTCTCTGCCATGACTACTAGACTTTGTGGTTATAGCACAAAAGAAACCATAAATAATTAGTAAATGAATAAGCTTTGCTGTGTTCAAGTAAAACCTTATTCACAAGAACAGGCAGAGAGCCACATGTGGCCAGGGACCAGAGCTTGCCAATCCCTCATATAACAGGTACTCAGGATAGTATCGTAGATATTAAGTAGCGTGCAGGAGCAACGTAACCCACATCACCAAGTCACACGTGGTTCAGTTTTTGGAATAAGTAGCAAATCCTTATCTCTTTCCTCACTTCATGTTGATCATAGGCAAAGCACAGCACTTTTCGTTTCTGGATCTTCTGTCAGCAGAAGTTCTGATGGAGTAACAGTAGTCATCTTTAGAGGGTAAGGTGGAAGTTAAGGGGACAGGGTTGTAAGGTAAAGAATTGTGACTAGGATGAGTCCAAACAGAGAGCAGAGTTGTCTGGGCTTTATTTGGGTGCTGTGGATATTTAAAAGGATACCTGTCCTCTTTTTAAGCTTCCCAGGTTTTTTCCTATCACCCCAAAATAACCAGCCCTGTTTAACAAATATGTAGTGATTCAAAATTCATTTTCAGGTGTTTAAACTGTGATGGTGGCTTTCCCCTTCAGGAGTTTCCAGAAACTATACATTCAGAGAGAAAAATGTCGCTGTCTCCTTATCCCGGGACGGGGACCCAGGAGAGGCTCTCAGCCCCTCTAAGTTCTCTCCAAGCTACAGATGTGTGGCTGAGTCCAAAGAGGAAGAAAGTCCAGGAAGCCGGCCTGTGTATCCCCACCCATACTTCTACTAATTCTGATCTGGAATGTGATCTGAACAGGGCAAAATCAGATTAAAATGGAGCTTAATAGTTTCAGATCCTCCCTTTAAAAATATGTTCTTCTTTCCAAATTTTTTGTATAAATTGCATATTGTGAAAAAGAGATCAGGATGCTTTTTGAAAACAAGAAAGATTTTAAAATATTTCTAATACACTGTATAACTGAATTCTTAAACTTTTTAAAAATTTTTGGATTAATGTGAGGATACGAACAACTAGGTTATAATGTTTGCATTTGTTAGGTAGAGTGTCCTTCACCCCTTGAGGTGCCATATATCCTTACAGTGTGCCCATGAAGTTGGGAGCACACAAATCCCCCTACCCCCATTGAATTGATTTGAGTTTTTCTCTTATGAGGGCATGTATTAAATCATCTGCTGGCTTCATATTAGTATTGAGTACACTGGATACTTGCTTTTCCATTCTTGTGATAGTTTACTAAGAAGAATGTGCTTCGACTCCATCCACGTTAACACAAAAGATGTAAACTCTCCATCTTTTTTAATGGCTATAGATATACCATGGTATACGTATACTACAGTTTGTTAATCCATTCCTGGGTTGGTGGGCATGTAGGCTGTTTCCACACCTTGGCAATTATAAATTGAGCTGCAATAAACTATCTAATGCAAATGTCCGTAGAATAAAATGATCTTTTTTTTTCTGTGTAGATGCCTAGTAATGGGGTTGTAGGATCAAATGGGAGGTCTAGTTTGAGTTCTTTGAAGATTCTCCATGCTTCTTTCCAAAGAGGCTGTATTAGTTTGCAGTCCCACCAGCAGTGTAAAAGTGTTCCCTTCTCTCCACATCCGCACCAGCATCCGCAGCTTTGGGACTTCGTGATATGGGCCATTCTCACTGAAATTAGGTGGTATCTCAGGGTGATTTTGATTTGCATTTTTCTGATAATTAGGGACATTGAACATTTTTTCAAATGTTTGTTAGCCATTCATCTGTCTTCCTCTGAGAAGGTTCTGTTCCTGTCTTTTACCCAATGGTAGAGGGATTATTTGTTCTTTTCTTGTTGATGACTTTGAGTTCTCTGTGGATCCTGCTTATCAACCCTTTGTCAGAGTCATAACATGCAAATATCTTTTCCCATTATGAAGGTTGCATATTTGCTTTAATTGTTGTGTCCTTAGCTGTGCAAAAGCTTTTCAGCTTAATTAATTCTCATTTGTTTATTTTTGTTGTTGTTGTGATTGCCACAGTAGTCTTTGTCATAAAATCTTTTCCCAGTCTGACATCATCAAGAGTTTTTCCCCACACTTTCTTTTAGGATTTTTATCATATCATGTCTTCAATTTAAATATTTCATTCATCTGAAATAGTTTTTGTAAGTGGTGAAAGTGCACATCCAATTTCAGTCTTTTATATGTGGTTACCCGGTTCTCCCAGCACCATTTGTTGAATAGGGATTCTTTTTCCACAGTGTGCCCTTCGAAATATCTAAGATCAGGTGGGGATAAGAGACTGGTTTCATCTCTTGGTTTTCTGTTCTGTTCCAAATGTCAATATCTCTGTTTTTGTGCCAATACCATGCTGTTTTGACCACTGTGGACTTATAATATAATCTGAAGTCTGGTAGAGTGATGTCTCTGGTTATGTTTTTTATTACTAGAATTACTAAACTTTTATAGTTAATACAAAATGCAGCTTACTTGTGAACTTTTAAGTACTTCAAATATTAGTTTAAATTTTCTTTGGAAGTATATCTAACATTCTACCATTTGTAATCAAATAATTAGATGAAGCTTATAATGTCTTTATCTGTAGACATTGTGCTCGTACATGTGTATAAGCTAGGGTGTAGCCACTTTTATTCTTTCTTTACCCAATTATTCTATTATTAGAGTTAGATTTTAAAAATAGGTTTAAATGTTGACTCTGTAGTATAGACAAATATGGGCTTGAATCTCAGTTCTGACACTTGTGAGCAATGCGGTCAACACTTTAAAAATAATTACCTGTGTTGTTTATTTTTTTAATCATTGTTGGTGAAAAAGTCAAATTCTTGATTAGTCCTTATTTTAATTATGATCAGATGGAATTGATTTGTTCATAGCACTAGCTAGCATCTTTTATGGAGCTGGAATAGAACCCTTTCCAGTTATCATAGGCACAGTCAAATAAGAAATGCAAAAATAGATATAAAATAAGCACTTTTAGGAAGTAAAAATTTAAAACATATCTATGTTAGGGTAGATTTAAGAGAAATTTTGTGTGTTTCTAAATTAAGCCGTAGAAATGTTGGAAGTGATTTCAAGAATTGATAGTGTCCTATTAAAAATAGGAAAATTTTTAAAAACTTAGCAGAAAAAGTCTTGGTTTGACTGTGAGGATAGTGGGGAGGTGGATGTTGTGCACGCTTATCTGAAAGACAGAATGTTGATGTCATTCTATAGAGCAAAGAGAGACCCTAGGTCATGACAGATAGGTTTTTCCTAATTCTGTCTTTTAAGGGATAATTTTGGTCTTACAGAAAAGTAGCATAGAGAGCCCCGTATGTTCTTGGCCAGCTATTCCTGTGTCAGCCTCTTGCATAGCCATGGAGTGTTTGTCAACACTGAGAAATGAACCTTGGCTCAGCGTTACTAACTGAAGGATGCCACTCATTCGGATTTTACCAGTTTTCCCAGCGAGTCTACTTTCTGTCCCCGGACCTCACAGTGAATTTAGTCTTTGTGTGCCCTTTGGCTCCTGTGTTGTGTTTCTCAGTTTTCCTTGTCATTCATGACCTGGACACTTTTCTTAGGGTAGTGATCAGTTACTTTGATGAAGGTTTCTGGACTTGGGTTTTTCTGGTGTATTTCATTACTAGATTGAGGGTGTGTATTATTGAGGAAGGTAGCACAGGGTGGTGTGCTTTCCTTAGTACCTCGGGAACAGTGTACGTGACAGTAATGGGTATCATCAGTCACAGTAACCTTACATCAATTGGCTAAGGTGCTGTCTGGCTCTGCATTGTAAATATACTGTATGTATTTTTTTATTTTTGAGGTGAGTTCTAACTTTCTCACCTGGGCTAGAGTTCAGTGGCATCATCAAAACTCACTGTAACCTCCAACTCCTGGCTCAGTGATCCTCCTGCCTCACCCCCTGAGTAACTGGGACTGTGGGTACACCACCACGCCTGGCTCATTTTCTACCTTTAATGTAGAGATGGGGTCTTAACAAGATCAGGCTGGCCTCGCCATTCCTGGCTTTGGGGGATGAGGAGGAGAACGGGTGCTGTCTCTCTTCTGACTGAGCTGGCGCCCATGTGCATCCTGTTCCGGGGTGTCTCAGCTTCCGCAGTTCCGCTGTCCCTCAGTTGCTGTGGCGGGCTCTGCTGTAATGCCCCTCCCCAAAGTCACGTTGTACTGTTTCTCCGTTTCCTGTCTCCCTATAGTGAGTTTTCGCTGGTGGTCCCCTCACAAGTAAGGCTTTATCTTCCCTAGTGGGGGATGGGAGCTAGATCCAGCTGAACGTCTCCGCACTCCTGTATGGCTGCTGCTCCTCTCTCCCAGCTCGGGGCCGCAGCGGCACTTCCTGCAAGAGAGTGTGGCCCCCAGAGCTTTCGCACAGTCCTGCCAACCCACCCTGGCCAGTGCCCGACTGCTGGAGACATAAGCTGTGTCCGCTCTTTTCCCACAGACCCTGTCTCTTCTTAGATTTTAGACTGTTGATTGTTGGGACCTTGGCTCTTTGATGCTTTGGGGAAAATTGTAAATGGAAAGTTAGGTCCATTCTTTATACATACATATACATATGTGCGTGTGTATGTGTGTGTTAAGTAATAGTTTTGAAAGTAAAGCAGTCTTATCCTAGTTAGACTTTGCAGCATGGCGGCCGTGGATGAAATCAGCCAGGAGCCTGTTCTCCCTGTCATCCAGTTCCCTCTTCGCTTCTCTCTTTTTCTTCTTTAAAAGGAGACTCATCTCTAAAAACCAAACTCTGATTTGGCACTGATGTGGTAAGTTCAGGTTAAATTGAGGATAACTCTCTAATTTTAGAATGTCAAACATCAGACAAAATACAGGAGAAATATCTGAGACAGGATTCTGGGCATTTGCCCAGAAGTCACCCATTCTGTCTCTAGCACAGCCCTCTAGTGGAATTCAAAAATTTGGTATTATTTTATTACTTATTTTATAACATACTAGTGGAACCCTGAAAGCAAAATGCCTATGAAGTCTCATAATAAAGAAATTTAAATGCATATATTTTACATGCATCTTTGAGGTTTTTAATTATAAGACTAACATATGCTCATGATAAATAGTAAGTTGTAGTCCTTTTTATCCCCTAGAAATAATCACTCCTAAATGTTTGTTTCACTCAGGTGTTCTGAGACATTTTCTCTCGAAACATACCTTATTGTATAGAAAGGGAGAATAGTAAAATAAATTAATGTGTAGACCATTTGGGAAAGCCAAGAAAAATATCTATGGCTTATTTTGTTTTATTTTTTCACTCTTCAGAAAATACATGTAAATGGAGAATTTGTCACTGCTGAGCTGTATGTTGTCTGAGATCATCTTTATTATATCTCAGGGACAAAGGAATGAGGTAGATGTTTCAGTTTTCCTTAAGTTTGTTAGCTTACTAAGGAAGAGAGCCTGTAATTTGTGAGAGTTTAAGTAGGTGAATGTTTTAAAACTAGTTCTACATGAGCTGATGGGAATTTCAGAATGTTTCCTAGACCACCTTGAATACTCCTCATTAAACCCAGGCTCACATATGTGTTAGGAGGTTGAAATTAATGACTTTCAGATAGTACCCTTCCTGTGAGAAATGGGTTTTAGTCATCTTTTAGGAAAAAATTGACAGAAAACTTGAGCACATTTCTTAGTAAATGAAAAAGAAGAAAGCAGCTTAAATACCCAATGACTGTTTCTACTTAGGACAATTGAAACGTGTTGACAATCTATTCAAGTATTAAGGAAAATTATGTTGCTTACAAATACCAAATGCCTTCATTGTTTGTATTTGTTTTAATTTGTTCGAATAAAAGGAAGATAAAAAAGAAGTAGATAGAGAAAAAGAGCTCAGGCAAAGATTTGCATTAAACCCTTTATTAATTTTTCATATAGTTGGAAACATTTGAGGCCTTCATTTCTGAGTTTCTTTGTGTATTCCCGTCTGCCTGTTTCATTCCTCCTTGGGAGCCCCTTCTGTTTTCCTCATCCTGAGCACAGCCTGCCTGGCCATGCCCCCTCCCTCTGTGCCCCACTCCTCTGCATCCTGTTGCGCTGACTTAATCTGCTCGTCATTGTCCCCAACTAGGCTTTTGCAGGCAGGGTCCTTCTCTTTTATAATCCTCACAGTGTTGCTGGACTTATAAAAAATGAAAAATCACTTTTGTCCACTTGCAAAACATTCTGTAACATATCCTCTTGGTTGTTTTTATTAGATGAGAAACACAGATTCGGTTGCGAGCGGTCTGGATATGACCTTGAAGAATCTGATGGCCCAGACGAGGACGATAATGAAAACGAAGACGATGATGAAGACAGCCAGACTGAGTCAATCCTGTCAGCCGCACCCTCGGTCACAGCCAGCCCGCAGCACCTTCCGTCCAGAAGTAGCCTTCAGGACTCTGTGGGTGCTGATGAGGACATCAGGATTAGCGATAGCTTTTCTGGGACACACCCAGACCCGATGGATGTTCTGCCTAGAGCCTTACTCACCAAGATGACAGTCCTGAGCTCAGTACAGTCTGACTCCAGTAGGAAGACAGACTCTCCGGGGAAGGCCGGGCAGCATGCTGCAGGGGGTGACGATGAGCTGGTTCCTCCTGCAGACTCTTCCCGGTCACCAGAAACTGCACCCAGATCCCCATGTCATCAGATGTCTGTGGACTATCCTGAATCAGAAGAAGTTCTGAGAAGTTCTGTGGCTGGAAAGGCTATTGCTTTAACACAGGTAAACAATTAAAGCTTGTTATTTTCTTTTTTCTTTTTAACCTATTAAATATGAGAATCTCATGGCTTAAGAAAATAAGGTACCTAAATGATTTATGGCCAGATCAGTTTATATGACTTTATTTTTTGTTTTTATATTTAAGAGCAGAGGAGGACATTTATGTCCTTTGGAGTAATCAGAATTCACATGTTACATTGTAAATCTGTGAAAGAAACAAATAGTTCTTGAAAAACATACTCATTTTACTACATATGATTTACTTAATTTTTTTTTTTTAATTTTTAAAATAAAAATATGTGTGTTTCAAATGGGAACACAGATCCTGGGGAAGTTTATCCCAGAGGCCCCCCAACTTATTTTTGTCAGGTGTCAGTGTCACGTATTCACACTGCATTATCCACATGTTTTTGCACTTTGTCCCCATTTGCAAGATGCCTACCCATTTCAGTGGCAAAGTAAATGTGAACTGAAAACATATCAAGTTCACTTTTTGCTTCAAAGATCAAATTGTTATAGCAGCCTGGGACAGCTTTCTCTCCAAGAACCAGCCTAAGGCAGACACAGCCTCCCAAAGGCACTCTCAGTGCCCTGGGGGTGATCCCTACTCCACCCCTGGCCTTCTCATGATAAGAGGTTCATTCTTGGAGGAATTCATTCTTCCCTCGTTGACAGTTTTGTTACCTCTAGTATGTATTGAATATTGCAATAGGATTTATTTCTAAATGTGAAGGGTTTTGATTTGCTAAGTTACATTGGAGAAAAAAAGACTAAAGACTTGGATTTTTATAGACTGTCTAGCATAAATTAATATATTTTAGTCAAATTATACTAAATTACATTAACATAGAAATTAAGTTAATGTGTAAAATAATGTAGCTCTATAGAATAGGTAGATATTATCAAGGAAAAAGTAATATTTAGATAATAATCTTGGCTAGGAGGGAGGACAGACCAGATGTCACCCTTCGAGAACAATTCATTGCTTTAATATTAGCCACTCACTCAGCTTGTCTATCCCAAAGTCTGTTGCATATGTTCCAACTCCTGGAAATCTAGTTTTCAGTAGACATTTCATAAAATACAAATGAATGAACAGACCTTAATGACACCTCTTTACTTCATGATTCAGTAATCCTCTGGTTAGTTTTTCCACAGTGTGTTGACACAGCCAACTGGTATCTTAATTTCTCAGCAACTCCTGATCTCTGAAATTAGGTGGAGCTTGGCAGTGTTAGGAATAATGACAAGAACATAAGAATAGGTTCACCTCTCAGATTTACTCTCAGTATATGATGATAGCTAGGAAATTTGTTTGGAAAATTTGCAGAAAACTGTACAAAATGTGTTCCTGTTACTTGCACTAGAAAAGAGAGAAATTAAATATGTCATAGACTCTTTAATTAGAAATTTATTTTAAAAAATTAGAATATAATATTTTAGCAAGTTTCTCGTTTTTATAAAATACAAACATATGTACTTTTACCTCGGGGAAAGGAATAGATTTAGGACTAGCATTTTGGCTTAGTGATTAAGGAAGCCCTGATGCAAAAGGATTGTTCTCTCTCATTTAGAGCTCATCATCTGTAGGGCTCCCTCCTGCCGCAGCCAAGCACAGCCCTGAGCTGGCGACGGGGATTCCTTCTGTGTCCTCGCCTCACCCTGACCCTCAGGAGCAGAAGCCGCAGATGACTGTGCAGCCGCCCGCAGGCTTGCCTTCTCCCCAGACGCATTTGTTCAGCCACCTTCCTTTGCATTCCCAGCAGCAGTCAAGGACTCCTTACAACATGGTTCCAGTCGGGGGGATCCACGTGGTCCCCACTGGCCTCACCTACTCCACCTTCGTGCCCCTCCAGGCTGGGCCAGTGCAGCTTACAATCCCTGCTGTCAGTGTTGTCCACAGAACTATGGGCGCCCCTGGGGACACGGTCACAGAGGTGTCTGGCACGACAGACCCCGCTGCAGTGGCTGAATTAAGCAGTGTTGTGCCATGTATTCCCATTGGCCAAATTCGTGTGCCGGGCCTCCGGAACCTCGGTACCCCGGGCTTGCAGTCACTTCCGTCGTTAAGCATGGAAACCGTCAATATCGTGGGCCTGGCCAATGCAAACGTGGCCCCGCAAGTGCATCCCCCCGGACTGGCTCTGAACGCCGTGGGGCTGCAGGTCCTGACGGCGAACCCTTCCTCACAGAGCAGCCCCGCCCCCCGGGCGCACATTCCGGGTCTCCAGATCTTGAACATAGCCTTGCCCGCTCTGATCCCCTCGGTCAGCCAAGTTGCGGTGGACGCGCAGGGGTCCCCAGAAATCCCAGCTTCGCAGAGCCAAGCACGCGAGACGCAACCCACGCAGACTTCTGTAGCCGACGCAAAGCAGGTCGGCAGGACTGAGTCTCCTCAGGGGTCCCCCAGCGTCCAGCAGGAAAACACACACCAAGTCCTGGCTCCTCCTGCAGCCCACGTACGCATAGACGGCTCAGGCAAGATGCACACGGAGAAGGCGGCCTCGGCCAATCTTGTGAAGCCCCACTCGGAGCTCGCCGCAGACCCGCTGCAGGCGCAGTCCGAAGGCGTGGCGAAGCCGGCGGGCCGGGACGCCCTCCCTGCGGACGGCCAGGGGCCCAGGCCCACGGCGCTGCCCCCGCGGAGGCAGCCCCCGGTGCAGTTCAGCGATGTGAGCAGCGACGAGGACGAGGACCGGCTTGTGATAGCCACCTAGTGGGCTTTAGTTTTAAATTGTTTCTTTTTTAATAACACTTAAAGGTTTCTTTGAAAACCCTCCTTTCCTTAAAGCACATTTTTTCTGGCATAAACTCATGACTAATATTTGTGCAATCATGAACTTTTGACCAATAATTGTTGTTTTGTGTCAGCTCCAGCCATTTTTGTACATGTTGTATAGACAATTGTGCCTTTTAGGAGTTTTATGTTTAGAAACTGTACAAATTGTTGAATATCTATATACATAAAAAAATATTATATATGTATATGAAAACCAGGTAGTTATTTGTGTTTTAGTAAGGAAAACCTGTCAAATAAATCAGATGATTAAATTATATGTTGCACTGTTCAATATGAATTTTATGGCTGTGGGGCAGAGTTTCTGTGTGTAAATTAGTATGTAAACTCCATATTTATTGTATTCCTATTAGTCTTTGAAAATAAGTCTGTCCTTGTGTAAGGCTGTAACTTTACACTTCAGACAGATTTTCTGTGTTATGAAATGTTTCAGTAAAATATTGTTTACTGACTTTACAATTGCCTTAGTTCTGCCTTCTTTATATCATCTAGTGATCACTAATCTGTGTTTACAAAACAGCCGTAGGTTCTGGTTATTTCTACATCCCCCCACCCTTACTTTAGAAAAACAGGGACTTTGGTAGACTCTCCTCACACCCCACCCCTACCCTACTATTGCCCAGGCTGGTCTCAAACTCCTGACTCTGGAGCTTAAGCAATTCTCCTGCCTCGGCCTCCTGAGGAGCTGGGACTCTGGGCGCACCACTACATCTGGCTTTAATGGCCATTCTACCTGCCATGTGAAACTTTTATCCTGCCTATTTTTCTTATTTGTGAGAAGTCATTTCATAGTCATTATTAGATTACATATTTCAGAAAGCTTTCTGTAAGTTAGGATATAGCCTGAAATTTGCAAAGTTCTTAAATGTAGGTATGGAGGTTTAACTATCCTTGCTCATTTGGAAAAATGGAGGCGGGGGAGCCTACAATTACCACTGCAGTGATGTGCATTATTACCTAAGGGTTATAGATGCTAGGTTTGTGAGAAAAAACATTAGTGCTAGAATTTGAATATTTAGCATATTATTAAGGCAGTGTATTCACATTTTCAAAGGCCTACTTCATGAAGATTGCTGGGACATGAACGTGGCCATGTTATAGCATATACGAAGGTGGGGAGGGTGGCACATACAAAGGAGTTTAGAGGCCCCACTGCTAGCCAGCCCCTGCTTCATGTCTGTCACTTTGAAAAAGGCCCCTGCATCTGGACCAGTGTATGGTAATCTAAGTTAGGACCTCCAGATGCACAGCCGGCTCTCATGGCCTAGGGTGCTTCAGATACATGCTTCCATTTACATTTACATGTTCCCACTGACTTAAGTGTCAAAACTCTCAAAAGCAATAAAAGTACTTTTTATATTTTGAGATTTGAATTGAATTTTGGAAACTTCCACTATATGAATTGTGTTGCCTTATTGATAACATGCATAGTTGTTGAAAAAGGAAGACCTTTATCCAGTTTCTCAAATTAATGTTTTTTTTTTCTTTTTGATGAGACAGATCACTTGGCATCCTCAGTAGTGTCCTATGGTGTCATAGCTCACAGCAACCTCAAACTCTTTGGCTCAAGCAATCTTTTTTGCCTCAGCCTCCAGAGTAGCTGGGACTATCGGTGCCAACCCCAATGCCCGGCTATTTTTAGAGATGAAGTCTCTCTGTGGCTTAGGTGGGTCTGGAACCTGTGAGCTCAGGCAATCCACCCACCTCGGCCTCCCAGAGTACTAGGATTATAGTCTCAATGTTTTAAACTTTGTGTCATGACCTTGTAGTAAACTTTTATTGCCAAAATTTAAAGCACTATATATAATAAACACATTTCTTAAATTCATAGTCATACTCACTACATACGACTTCTTTATATACTTTGTAAAAGTATATACTTACATACTTTATAAAAGTAATGCTTAGAACTTTTTAGCATTGAGGTTTTTTAATTTGTATAGAATTGTCTTAATTTTAAGAATTCCTGCATTTAACCAAAGACTATATGCTGTCATATGCTTAGGTGTTACCTTGAAAGTTTCATAATGCTCTAAAATGCATTACTCTTTGGGCTTTTCAAGGTTCATTACATTATGCACATACCTTTGATTTTAGTGACCATCGTGCATTTATGTAGCTTTGCAAATATTTTGCTGGCATTTGAAATATTCAGCTATATAGGAAATATGACTAAAGGATGAGCTATTACATGTTGAAATAATCACATGGACACAAAGGGGGAGAGTTAATTTTGAACTGTTTCTCCAAAGTCATCTTTTCCCAGAGTCACTGATCACTTTACACTTCCAAATACAAATGACTTGCAAATAACGTACCTCAGAGAGCCATGAGACTACATTTGACTTTTATTCTGTTGTGCTGTCATGTAAGACTTAGGTCAGTAAAGAATTAGGATGCAGTGACATGGCAGATCTCTTTAATAAGTTGTTGGCATAACAGGTGAAAATCATGATGTTTAATAATTTCAATATATTCTGTGTGAATCCACTGCAGTGCCATCATCAGAAGTGTTAGAAAAAAGAGCTGAAAAGACAAAGGTCACTTTTCTAGTTTCCAAAGATTATCTATTTTATGAAAAGTTGTTATATGTTAACATTAACCAAGGGCATTCGTGTAACTTAGTTTTATTTCCGAAACTTTAGGCCACAATAATAATTATTTCCTTCCGAATAATAATCATCTGATGATGCTTAATGCAAAGATGTTTTTTCTAATTTTTTTTCACATAATACAGCCATGATTTTCCTTTCACAGAAACAATATAGACAATACTTTTCTGATTAGTTAATCTCTGACCTGAATTTTAAATGATAATAATAAGGATTGTATAATGTGATCATTATTTTTGTTGGAAAGACTCTCAAGATTAGTTTGTATTTCTGTCTTGATACATGCTCTGATCAAATTATAAGATCAGTGCTTTTTTTTTTTTTTTTTGAGACACAGCCACAAGCTGTCATCATGGATACAGTGCTGTGGCATCACAGCTCGCAGCAACCTCCAATTCCTGGGCTCAAGTGAGTCTCTTGCCTCCGCCTTCCAAGTAGCTGGGACTACAGGCACCCGCCACAATGTCCGGCCATTTTTTGGTGGCAGCCATTGTCGTTTGGCGGGCCCAGGCTGGATTCGAACCTGCCAGCTCAGGTGTATGTGGCTGGCGTCTTAGCCTGTTGAGCCACAGGCACCGAGCTGATCAGTGCTTTTTTTGACTTTACTGTTTTTAACCTTACATTTTGAGATCAACTTCAACCAGCATCAGAAAGGTAATTTTCATTAGGGTAATTTTTCTTCAAAACCATATAAATTCTAGACAGAAGATGTTAAATATTCTTAAGACAAAAATCTTCTCTCAAAGTGATTTCCCATTACTTTGGAGAATTATTAAATATTCAAAGAAGGTTATTAAATCTATATTTATAATATTTGAAAGGCCATAATTCCTTGCTGCCAATACCAAAAAATAAAACCAGGATAGACTTAAAGCAGAATAATAAAGCAAGAATAGTAAAATTATGTAAAGAATAATTTGTCTACAAATTATATACAGATGTTCCTGATTTATGATGTTTTAACTTTAATCATATGTGAAATTAAATGTAATTTACATTACATATGTAATGTAAAATTTATGATGTTTTAATTTTTGACTTTAGGATAGTGAGAAAGCTATACGCGTTCAGTAGAAACCATGCTTTGATTTTGAATTTTGATCTTTTCTCTGGCTAAGTGATAAGGAGTACATGATACTCTCATGATGCTGGGCAGTGGCAGGGAGCCACGAACCCTGTCAGCTATGCCTTCATGAGGGTAAACTGTTCTGTGTACTGTATTCAGTAAATTACGTGAGATATTCAAGACCTTATTTAGAAATAGTCTTGTGTTAGATGATATTGCCCAACAATGGGTTAAGTGTAAGTTTCTGAGCACATTTAAGGTAGGGTAGGCCAAGCTATGATGTTCAATAAGTCAGGTGAATTAAACACATTTTCAGCTTACTATGGGTTTATCAGGACATAAGCCCAGTCATAAATCAAGGAGCATCTGCAATCTGAAAATCATGAGACACCCACTTCAATATATTGGGTTCCTAGTCATTGCACACACAGGCTTATTTAGAACCTTGCTAATAAAGGTCCTGTGAAAGGCACTTAAGCATAAAAGTTAGAGACATAGGTAGAGACAGACAAGGTGTTTGGGCTTTCTCATCCACGGCCATGGGTGTGGGATGAGATAAAGCTGTCTGAGCTTTCTTTTATTTTACTTTTTGTAGTTTTTGGCTGGGGGCTGGGTTGAACCCGCCACCTCTGGTATATGGGGCTGGCACCCTACTCCTTTGAGCCACAGGTGCCACCCTGTCAGAGCTTTCTTATCCATGGCCTTGCTGGAAGGCACCATGTCTTCCTAGATAACCATACAGTGAAATGCTTAGGTAGCTGCTGTTTGGTATGTTGCCACTTTTGTTCCTTCGGGTATAAAGGTGTATAGAACCTTCTCCTTGGGCGGATGATGGATGTTAGATTACAGATTATGGTCTTCTATGTAGCTCAGCTCCCCTGACTGCCAGGAGCTGGATATGGGTGGACCTCCCAGGTAGCTCCCCTGTGAGCTGAATAAAGTACATTGAACCTGCCCTCCAGGTCTGGGTTTCTCTCTGGTCTGTCTGAATTTGAACACTGGCATTACAAATAACCTGCTCTTAGATGTTTCCTGTCTTCTGATTCAGGTGCGGTTCTGAAGAATACTCTCAGGCATCAAAAATCTAGTAACAATTTAAGTACCCACCAACTTCTGTGCAAGATGCAAAAGAAATACTTTCTGCCCCAAAGGAGCATGCCTGCTTGAAATAGACTATATAAATTAGGGAATAATACTAAACTAGAAACCACAAATCATATATATATGAGAGTTAAGAAAATTATTGCCTTCAGGAATTAAAACATGGTTTGTGTGTGTTGGAGATTGCTGTATTTCGAAGGAAGTACAGGATTTGGGACTTTAGACGTGATGCCAAGCAGTAGAACAAAAATAGTCACAAAGGCTAAAAATGAGCGTGTGCGGGGACCTATCTAAGTGGAAGAAAAGATTCACTCCAACATTCAACACATACTTAGCGTCGACAGTGTAGAAAGGGCCTCGAGAATGCAAATTAAATGATGTCTGCCCTCCAGGAGCTTGGTTTTGGAAGAAGAGTAAGTATACAAGACACAAAGTATCTTGAGTGGCATAAAAATTGATACAGCCAAGCCAGTAGGGTTGCAAATGAGTGCGAGTTCCCAGTGGACTTGATCAGGAAATGCTTCAAAGAAAATGTGATTAAATTTGGCCTTAAAGGGACCTTGTTAAATAGAGATAGTAGATGGGACATTATAGACAGGAGGAATGTGGGGGGAAATCAGCATTTATCTCTACTATATGCTATCTATAATCTTAATCCTTCAGTGTATTAGTGAAAATAACTCAAACTCTGTAAAATAATTTAAAGAGTTTATTCTGAGCCAAGTATGTGTGGCCAATGACCCAGAGCACATGGCCTCACGAGATCCTGAGAAAACGTGCCCAAGGTGGTCAGGTTACAGTTTGGTTTTATACATTCATCGAGGCAGGAATTACAAGTAAAGTCACAAAGTGAAAAGTGGAAGGTGTACGCTCGTTTGGCCTCAAAAGGCAGGATACCTAAGGGGGACAGGCGAAGGCTTGAGATGCTTTAAATTATGATAGGGAAGTTTGTTAATCACAGACAACCCACCAGTGACATGGACATACGAGGTCAGACAATTAAGTTCATGAACTCAACCTAGAAAATGTGATACATACCTCATTGCTAAATAGCACTCCAGTCCCCTCCCCATATCACCTTTGACGTACTCCCACTGGGAAGCCATGCACAGACCCCAGGGTTTAGTCCACCCTTCAGAACAATTTTGGAGCTTTTCCTCTAAAATGGTCATCAGAGCAGTTGGAGGAGGAGGAGGTCTAACAGTTAAGTCTGTGAACTCATCCTGGAAAAGGTGCTTTGAAGGGTGGACTCGGCACCGGCATCAGCAATGAGGCTTGAGCATTTTTTCCTAGGGTGAGTTCATGAATTTAATTGTCCAAACTCTTATCCTGAGCCTCAAGTGATGTGTTAAGTAAAGTGATGGTCTGTTGCAGGTGTGCTTTGACCTTCATCTTGCATAGCCTTTGATCCTGTTAATGATTTAGTATCTTATTGTTAAAAGGAGTAACTACAAAACGGAAGGAGCACGATGAGGCATGTCCCATCTCCCTTCTCTCCGTGGCCAGCAACTCAGCTTCAGGTAGGTCCCAGGGGCCAAGAGCGGGTCCGTTCAGTTAGCTGGGAAGCTTAAGATTTTATTTGAGTGCACAGGAACAGGAAGGATTATCTCCCGATTTTATACATGTTGGTGAGAAAGTTGCATGTCACAAATGTTATGAAACCCTGTCCTGCAGATGCTGAAGCTGAGACCTGAAACCAGGATTGTGTGATACACCAGCACCGCACTTAACACACAGGTGCAGGAGAAAGGAAAGAACTGAGACCAAGGGAATAAACAATGCCACCGCAACACCGTGGGTTGCACGTAAGGATGATTTGTGTTGTATGAGCTTGTCATATGGAAAGGGCACTTGATGAGTCAGAGTAGCTTAGGGAAAGGTACACAGGCTTTCAATTCTAAGGATCTTTGACAGCATCGTTTGTCTAATATGCTAGTAATTTATGGGGTGGAGGGGTGGCAATCACAGAACAGCAAAAGTAAATAATGCAGAAGAGTATGGAGAGCAAACAAGTTATCCATTACCAAGCTGGCCACAGCATCCTTTCTTTTTAATTTGTAAATGCAATAAAATTAAAGGTGACATTTATTGATGATCCAAATAGATAAGATTCATGTCCAAGAAGATTTCAACCAACTGGAGAGATGGACTGCACACAAATAAGGCAGATCGCTGGCATGTGGGCTGAAAACTGAACTGCGCCGAGTAACAGCAGTTTATTTTGTACCAAGTTTAGCATGGGCCGTCCTCAGCCTCCCTCCCAACCCCCACCCCCAAGAAAAAGCATAACCGTGGGAATATTAGGAATACATTATTTAACAGTGGTAAAAGGTAGCCACGCTCTAGTCTCTCGTGATTAGAGCATCCTGGGAATGTCCTCCAACACTGGGATTTGCAAACTCCAAGCTTGAACAAGATACAGACAAATGAACGTGTTGGGAGGCCCTCAGGCGCTGAGATTAAGCCCAGAGGGGCCTCCGTGAGAAGACAGGCGACAGGACAACCTGATGACTCCTCACGATACCTAAGAAAGCACATGGGGAGAGTTGCAGAGCAGAAATACCAAGGCAGGAGCCGTCTTTCCAGTGGGGGAGTCGGAGTTCAGGGAGGTGGGCTTTTGTGAGGGAAACGCCATATCTCCACCCAGCTTTCTTTAATACTAGGATTAAATTCATAGCAAGAATTCATGGTTCACAAACTAAAACACCTATCTGCATAATAACCAACCATAAATATGAAGGAACATCCTCAAAGACTGTGAGGCTGCAAGATGTGGTGTTACTCACACCAAGCCTGTACGCTGTGCTAGGGTCAGTGGGGCAGGGAATGCTCATCTGTCCTCTCTGCTTCCTTCTGAAACGGATCTGCTCCAAGGAGGATGACAGAGGCAGCTGAGACTCGGATCCGCCATCCACCCAATTCTATTACCACGGAGAAGGATCAGGCAGACATTTTTCTCTAATTCATGAATCAAGGTTTGTCCATTTTGTAGGTCTGGCCTTTAGATATAATTTAAATAAAAAGTCCTCATGTCATTTAACAAGGTTTTCTAATTTCTTTGCCTTGGTTCTAGGCAAAGCTAGGGTCGTCTGATTCCATTGTTTCTGAGACTTACATTAGAAACATGTAAGTCTCATGTAAGATTACATGAAAAGATTACATGTAAGTCTCATGTAAGATTACATGAAAAGTTGATTTCAGCACACAGAAGCATTTCTTTTTTGAGGGCTAGTTGTCAGTGGAGGTAGGTATTATATACTGGGGTGATGATGGAAGATTAAGGACCTGGTAACTTGATCCTTGGCCTTACCACCTAGGCCATGTAACTAATTCTGAAAAGATGTAACTGATTTCGGTGATTATTATGACACTTCGAGTGAAACAAGAAGCTATTCTGACTTAAAGAGATAAGGATAAATTAATTTTCAAAATTCAGTACATTTTCTTAAACCAGATTGAAGTTTTGAGGCTATATGCACGTTGTGCTCTGTGGTATGTTAGTGTATTTTACGAACAAGTCACATTATGTACTTCATTATGGCCATGAAGTCGGTGTGCAATTTGAAATTGCTCATGAACTTTATGGCCACTTTGTATAATGCAGCATCTTTAATTTTAGCAATTACAACAAGGGCGGCGCCTGTGGCTCATCGAGTAGGGCGCTGGCCCCACATACCGAAGGTGGCAGGTTCAAACCTAGCCTCGGCCAAACTGCAAAACAGAAAAATAGCCGGGCATTGTGGCGGGCACCTGGGTCCCAGCTACTCGGGAGGCTGAGGCAAGAGAATCACCTAAGCCCAGGAGTTGGAGGTTGCTGTGAGCTGTGTGACGCCACGGCACTCTACTGAGGTCGATAAAGTGAGACTGTCTCTACAAAAAAAAAGTACAAAAGCAATTACAACAAATACCACACTATACGATATTATTCCTGTTTTATGGTTGAGAAAATTGCTCAGGGTTACACAGCTAGTTAAGCAGTGAGGCTGCAATTTAAAACTGAATCAATTTTTTTCCGCTGTAGCATGCTGCTTTTTCAGTAATGATTTACAGCCGTTTAGCTGTATCACATTTATTTCTAGGTGAAAATCTATTTAGCATTCATGAAGCATCCCATTTAAATTTCCTACCAAAATGAGTATGTCCAGTGCCGTGTATACTTGTGTAGATAACAGATTTTACAACCTTTTTCTCTGCCCTTTCTCACAATTGATATACTAGGAGGCATAAAAAATTTAGTAAAGAAACATTTAACTTAAATTGTAGGAGATAAAAGGGCAATCCAAAGTGATCATTCTTATCAAGCATAAAATGTATTTCCAAGTATATTAGGTTTCAATTATTAATCATTATTCAGAAAAATGTCTTAGTTCCCTATCTCAGGATGATCTAAGCTACACTGAAGGAAGGAAGGTTAAGCATAAATTCACATTATTTTGAGTATAGACATGATTTGAACACAGTACAACATACCATAACAATATTTAACATTCCTTATTTTGATACTTTCAGAAATATTTCCAAAAAAGAAATAGAAGCAATTTTCCATTACTTTTGATAGCAAAGTTATTTATTTCTCCTAGGAAAGGCGGCATCAAATTGTATTGCCGTTTTATGCACAGATTTATCAATAAATATAATGGAAAAAAGCAATAATATGAATTCAGAAGGAAATGAAGATGTCTATGAATTTTATGTACAAAGGCCATAAGAGAGAAAAAGAAATTTTGTTCTATGTAGGTGGAGATTCCAGAAGCAGTATAAGTCAATAGAGGTCACTCTATTGAATTTTTTTTTTACTTCTCCTAATTCTTACTTTTGGTTCTTGAAGGGTAGAAGTGAATCATTAAATATTGTTTATGTCATCCATGTATTTGTGGGTTCTAGAAAGATATTTCATGATGACCAATAGGCATTTGTCATGTAGTCGGTTGTGCTTGAGACGAGACTTCTTTCATGTGTTTAGAGTTATTTGAAAGACGGTGTGTTTAGTTCTCTGTGAATGTTGCCAAGTAGGATCTAAGGAAAGCATGTTAGGTGAAAGACATCAAGGCTTTACATTCCTGGAGGTCAGTCATGGAAAGAAAAGCCAGATTTGAGATCAGTCAATCAGCCAGGCATGCTTAAGTTTTCTTTGCTAACAGCAAGGTTTATTTTTGCCCAGTAGGGTCAAATGTTGATACTGGTTTTGATTCAGCAGTTATAGTCTTTGATATATTTGAATTTAGTTGCTTTGGAATATCTCTAAGCATGACACAGCAGGTTATCTTCTCTTACTTTAGCATTCATAGACACTAGAAATAGTTTATAATTTCACACAGAGTCTACTTATTTCGAATCACCCACATGCAAGCAATTTTCCAATTATTGATTGAAAAATTCAGTCTTCATTAAAAACATACTAACTAGTCTCATGGAATAAATCAAATCATTTCACAGTCTAGAAATCTTTTGAATTCGTGTTGATTATAAGAAACTGAACTTTAAAAATTAATCTATGGGGAGAAAAAGAAAATAATTTTTTAAATTTACTTAAAAAAATTCAGACCCCAAATCATGAATGACTTCTCTTTGTTAATGGTCATGAAGTGAAATGCTTAATAAAAGATATTTCGGGGGGGGGTTTCAGCCCTTGTAGGAAAGATATTTAGTACCTGGCTTGTCAATCCTCTTTGATGCTTAAGCAACCCTGAGTGCCTCCAGGTCAGTGTCCCTGGGTCCTTTAAATGGAGATAAAGATCAGAGTTGACACAGGGACCCCAAGGACCAATCCTAGAAAAATGTTTTGTTTGTTTTGTTTTGTAACTAAACAAATTCCTGTGATTACTTTGTTGTCATTTTTCTAAATCCTTCCAAAAAAAAGAGAGGGATTTGAGAGACACAAAAGATTCAGGCAACAAAATATTTAAAGTTCTGCTATTGGTAGAGTCACATGTGCTTTAGAATTTCAGTTGAAATAGATCAAATATTTTCATGACAGACTTTTTTTGTCTCGTAGAGGCATTTCTGTTTCTATTGCTTTTATTGTTGCTGTTTAAATAACCGTCTCTTCCTCAGCGTGTACCTGCTCAGTGTATTTATAAATAATATGTAAACGATTTGTAAAACCTGAACATTTTGTTAATTCAATCCAAAGTCAGGGGCCACTTAGATCTGTCAGCTAGAGTGTGATTCAATCTCTGCACAAAGGGTATTTCAGGGGCTATCAGTTGTATCCTTAATTTTGTCATCTCACAAGTTTATGACCAAATAGGGTATGGACAAAAGAGAATAGATTTGCAAAAAAAAAAAAATTTAAGATTTATAATCTATACATTGCAACAATATGATTAGTATCTAATTAACGGTTAACAAATTATTAATTAACTAATTATCAGTATCTCATTACTGTTTATTAGTATCTAATTAATATTAGATAGGAGTGATGTTCTATAGCTTTTTTTTTTGTCAAATCAAAACATAAACTTAATTTTAGGTTCTTTAAGTATTGCATATGGAAATAAGTAACATGGTGCTCAAGAACAGATTGCCTGAATTCAAAGCCCAGGTTGACAACTGACCAGTTAACTCTGAAATTATTCATTTTTTGTGCTTCAGTCTTCTCACTTGTAAATTGGGGCAAAAGTAAGCACCCACAGGAAAGAATTATTGGAGAAGAGTAAAGCAGGAAAAGATTAGAGAATGTAAGATGGTTAACAATTCCAGGTGCACAGTAACATCTGAATAAATGTTAGCACTAATTATTAGAGTTTTTCAATCATTTTGAATGCTTTGCTGTAGAACAGATGCTAATATTCAATCAACTTATAACACTACCACATGCAAGGCCATGGTGAGATCTTTATTGATGATTATGTTAAAAAACTCTTATATCCTCTTATTAAATGCTGTGCTAAGTTAAAAAATGTTTTCTAAGTGCTTTGCAGAAAAACCAGACTAGGCAGAAGTAAAACAAATAAACCAACCAGGTCATGTCCAACAGCTCATGGGAAGTCTCCTTTCTTAACACATTGCTGACCAGTCACAAGTCACCCATAACACAGATAGTTTCTGCACAAAATTGCTGCTCAAAAATGTGTTAAAATGTTAAAGGAGCTACGTGATTCTAAATTATCAGCAGCTGAGAGATGAGGCGGGGAGAAAAAAAAATAGGATGAATTTAGGGGAATTGAGACTGAGAGAAATGAATCAGGGAACAGCTACTATGTTAAAGTTCCAAAAAGTCAAGTCTTTCTGTGTGTCCTCAGAGAGAACACAGGTTGTCAGTTCTTACTCTGTCACCCTCGGAAGAGTGCTGTGACATCAAAGCTCACAGTAACCTCAAACTCTTGAGCTTAAGCGATGCCTTTGCCTCAGCCTCCCAAGTACCAGGCACCCACCACAATGCCCAGCTAGAGAATGGTTGAAATCTTTGGAAAATGATGAAAGACAATCTGGAGTGGAATCCACATCTCCTGGGCTCTCCTAAGGTTGGCTTTATTCTTGAGGGACCCTGGCAGGGAGGGGGCACAAGAGGGAGGGTTCTTCAGAAGTGATCACAGCTGGGCCCTCCCTCAAGCCTCGGGCTACTCAGAGACCAGCCTTAGATAAAGATTAAACCTTTTGATGCTGCCAGGAGCCTAAGTCAGCCACTCAGACTCTAGTTATGCTGGAATTTGGGCTGCTCTTCATTGCCTGGCAACTCCCAGGTTGCCCCTAAGACTGGAGGATATCTGAATTAGAATGCTAAGTGATGATTAGAAATAGTTGATTGCTCAGAGTGGTATATGGTTTGATATTAGGTAGTTTTCTTTTGTTTGTTTGTTTGTTTTATCTTGGGTTTGTTTTAAGAATCACAGGACTTTAGGAGTAAAACCCAAAGTCCTTATTCCTCCTTTAAATAAGTGAAGTTCTAAAGTGATGTTTCAAAATGATATGAAAGTATCACATACATGGTAGCTACCAGCACACGCTCTGGAGACACGGTGCCTGGGATTATATTCTTCTTCCTCTACTTCTAAACTTCCTAAACTTGAAAAAGTCATTGAACCTCCCTAAACCTCGACTTCCTCATCTATAAAATGGGCAGAATAATATCAACTTCAGAAATTGGTGTGAGGATTACATGAGATCTCATATAGGATGTTTCGTTAAGGTCCTATATAGCCTGTAATAGGCATTCACATTCCCTCTTATTAATATTAAACTATTTATTATTAATTTGGAAAGACCAATGTTAGAAATCTGAAACCAGAAGACAGTAGCTGACAATCAAATATCACTTCATGCTCTGAAATTTTGTCTCTAACCCACAATGTGTCTTTCTAATGGGCTAGCTAAGCAGTAGAATTTTTGTGTTTAGTAATATTTGATTTTGTTTTTAATTTGTATGTCTGCCATGTCAGTATTTGAAGTACTCAAGAGAAACGGATATATAAAATTTATACTTGTAATGTTAATTATTTAAAAGAATTTGATTAATTTATAAAAATGTTTGAAAGGCTTTGATTTGTTTGGTTTATATTTCTTATGAGTTTAATTTGAAATGCCTAAGAAGACATTTCAAAGTATAACCATAAAAAAGGAAGCGATATGTTTATGAGGAAACACATAGAATACCGTCTATAGGACACTGAGGGAGGAAAGGGATTTTGGGGAAGAAACACAAAACAAAAAGCATGAAGACTCTTATATTCAAGTTCATCAAAAGGCAAAACTTTGGTGCCACGTAGAAACTTTAAAATATTCACAAGACAAGTTAGATTGGGAAAAGACATTTACTTTTATATATCCGACAGAGGTTTCTCATCCAAAACATATGTAATGTATTTTATAAGTCAGTAACAAAAAGTCAAACAACCCCTAGGAAAATGTTCAAAAGGTAAAAAAAAAGAAATCATAGCAGAAAAAATAAAAGTGTTCAACAAATATATGGAAAAAAAGATACATCTTTCATAGAAATGAGAGGATTGCGAATTAAAATGAAATAGGCTGTTTTTTAAACCAGATAGGAAAATATTTAAAAACCTAAGCACATCTGGTGTGGATGAGGCTGCGGAGGAAGCAATATCTTCAGACACAACTAGTGCAGGGAGGTCTGAGTCGATGAAGCCATTCCCAAGGACAATTTAGCGGGATTTATTACAGCTAAAATACAGAGTCCGTGTGCCAGCCGTCCACACTTCCCTATATCAACGCTACAGGAACACTCACCAATAGGACATAAATAAAAACATCATTGTGTGATTTTTGTTGCTGTTGTATTGAAGAATTGTAAACAGCCTAAATGTCTTTCAACAGAGTAATGCCTGAATAAAGTATGGCATCTTCCTTCTCTGGAATACTAAGTGTGACTAAAAAGAAAGCAGTAGAGATGGCTCTCCAAGACATATTCTAAGATTAAAAACAGCCAGCTGCAGGAAAATTCGTGCTATAGGGTTTAACTTACATTAAAAGTACAGAGAGACATAAACAAATGTGGTATAGAATTACAGAGTCATGTATCTTTATGTAAATGCATAGGAAAGGCATGGGATAACACAACTCCTGGCACTGGACGTCCCTGGAGAGGCACTGGGGACTGTGGGAAAGACATTCAGAGGGTGGTTGTGTTTTATGGGGCAAACGAGTAATAAATGCACTTGTTTTCTACCAGACTTGAGACCAAACTAATGGCTAGCTGGAGACCCAAATGTCAGCTTTATGACAGACGAATGCTGTGATGCAGCAGGTGCCTTAGGTTCATGAGGAAATGGGCTTGCCTCGGTTGTTTCCTCGCCTGCTATTGTTTTTACCTTCTCTACACTCATCTCCCCTCCCGGACCCACCAGGCCACGCTTTGGGACAGTTCATGAGAAGGGGAGTTTAGGTCTGTACAACTTCACATTGGTCAGAGCCAGAAAGTAAAGAGACTAGTTTCTTAATCTTGTAATTTTTTCATAGATTTGTAAGTGGAGAAATAGCCTGAAACTGCCCCCCTCCAAGCCATAAAAGCTGCTTAGCATCTCACTCATTATCAGTTAGTCACATCACCAGTCCTCACCTGTCTCCCACTCTATGCAAGCCATCGCGACCTCGGGCTAAAGACAAAAAACACCATCATACAGCTTGGGACAGTAACAAACACTGAGTCATGCAGCTGGACATTAGGGGGCTGGATGGTGTAGAGATAAAGATAGGAATTTTTTTCTTGTTTGAGACAGAGTCTTACTTTTTCATCCTGGGTAGAGTGCTGAGGTGTCACAGCTCACAGCAACCTCAAACTCTTGGGCTTAAGCCATCCTCTTGCCTCAGCCTTCCGAGTGGCTGAGACTACAGGTACCCACCACAACGCCTATCTATTTTTAGAGATGGGGTCTCGCTCTTGCTCAGCCTGGTCTCCAACTCCTCAGCTCAGGCAATCCACCTACCTCGCTCTCCCGGAGTGCTGGAATTACAGGTATGAGCCACCGTGCCTGGCCAAGATGGTAACTTTTGAGGACGGCATAAGAACTCTGTGAAACTCTCTCAAAGGGAGGCAGGCTTTGAGAATGACCTCCCCATCTTCCTGGTATTCTAAATCCTGGTAATAAAGGACAACTTTTCCCCCACAAGTGTGTGGCTCTTGCTCCTGTTTCTGCTGCCCCTGTTACAGATTAGCTTTATCATACTTAAAGATAGGGACCCACGGTGGTCACCACCAATTAGGTAACATGTTTCTCCAGCCATCCCCGGTAGTGGTGAGGATGGAAGACGCAGAGCACAAGAAACCCAAGGTCAAGATTGCCCTTGTTATTATGGCTTTTATGGTTTTCACTTTTGTACCTTGAAGTTGAGGAGTATTTCCCCTAACAGAATTACCTACAAGTAATGTTTTAGTGGGTTTTTAAAAGAAATGTATTCATGTATCAAGTAAATAAGACCAAAATTTAAATAGATCTCTGCAATGATATTTGGCATTTCTTATAAACAATGTATTAATGCTTCCAAAAAAGAACGTGTCATCTCATTTCACATTTGTATATTAAAACAAAGATTAAAATAGAAAACATCATGGGAAACTACCTATGACATGCATTGTCTTTAAAAAAGGACAGAAAGCATTTCTGTGAAATTTATTGTGTAGAATTTTAATAAGCTTCTCATTAACATCAATATACACTCACGATATTGAACAGCATTTGTGAAATAATGGGAAATAATAATTCCTGACATGTATGACTGTTGTGTTATAGTCACGTGTTACTACAAAACGCTTTACCTGTTTTCTGCTAAACACTTTACCTGTTTCTTTCATTTAATTATCTTACTAACACTGAGGTCAGCACTCCTTTTCAGATAAAAAAAAAAAAAACTGAGGTTAAGAATGGGTAAGTATTTTCCCAATGTTCCAGAAAATTTAAGCCCATTTCCACTGTGTTATTATCTTGTTTTTTCTTCATGCATATTTTTCTAGCCACAGGCTCTGAATTTATGCATTTTAAATTAAAATAAATTCAATTGTTTTCTTGGTGTATATATTTGCAGTGATTTCATACACTTCAATCTTCATCTACCGAGGGGAAAGAGTTCTTTATTCTTATAAACTATAATTATAAGCATTCAATATTTTTAGAGGGAAAAATGTATCTGTTTATGCTGGGTATTTAAAAATCACCTACAGATTTACTCTAATTGCCAGCCTCTCCAAAATTATTATTGTTTCTAAATCTCTTAACATGTAATTATAAATAGATGTTTGGGTATGAAAAATGAAAAAGATATCCAGTGTTTCCTGTATTTCGTAAATACCACATAATTTCCTTTCATCAAAAATTCCATTCCAATACTGTAATAGTGTTAAGGTTGTACTCCAAACTCCAGTCTATGTGGGAAGAATCCACACATTCTTTTCCATCTAGATTGCCTTAGATCTTATTCTCCAAGGTTAGAAATTTACACAAGAGATTAGTATTCAAATATATGACTATATCTTTGTTTTCTTCATTTGCAGCAAATGATCTATTACAAATGCTGCTTAATGTTGAACAGGCTAGAAAGACTCTGTCAAGTCTGGATATAAACACCACGTGATGTCATTAGGGTACACATGGCTGTATTACAGCGGTGGCCGTTGAGTCAGATTCACAGGTTCACAAAGATATAACGAGGTAAGAGCTGATGCTCTGAATGTGTGGATGGTTTTATAATTCTGATTATACATATGTTCAGTTTCGCTCATAAATTCTATCTGGTCTGTTATTGCACAGAACTGAGATAATGCAAGAGTAGGTTGGGACTTCAAGTAGATTCTTAAAACCACAGAAATACACTTAAGTGCCAAAACATTAAAGTCAGTAATTGAAAATGTGAATATTATCCTGGTTACTGTTTCACTAACACAAGTGTGCAAAGGAGAGAGCTTATTGTTTGTCAAAATGTTGATTGGCTATAATTGGGTTATAGCCTTTATATGAAAGCTATAAATTAGCTTCATAGTAGGGCTGTATACATTGGATACTTTTTCTTCCATTCTTGAGATACTTTGCTAAGAAGAATGTGTTCCAGGTCATCCATGTAAATATGAAAGAGGTAAAGTCACCATCTTTCTTTAAGGCTGCATAATATTCCATGGTATACATGTACCACAATATATTAATCCATTCATGGATCAATGGGCACTTGGGCTTCTTCCATGACTTAGAAATTATGAATTGGGCTGCAATACACAATCTGGTACAGATATCTTTATTGTAATGTGATTTTTGGTCTTCTGGGTCAAAAGACACAGGTCATACCTGCCATAAAAGACCCTTGTGAGGAAGAATCCATGAAGAAATGCAGCAAAATAACCCAATAATATTGACAGTGCTGTGCAAGTAGAGAGTGTCATAATTAATATCAGAATTTCCTTGTGGTTACTAATGGGGTGTGTGTGCATGGCGGGTACATTCAGGTGGTGGTGGCCCTGCCCAGTGACTCAGGAAAGTGTATACATTTTAGTAC